>JAVSBV010115515.1:0-20453 GCA_033117975.1 Parotocinclus spilosoma
ATCAGACAATATTAACCCACTCAAATATAGCCTTAATCCAATCCTTTGGATTGAATCATGACGTCTCAATCTCAATTCTACTATGAAGGTGGGTTAATGGCTTTATGTTTAATGCAACAGAGCTGTGAAAATTAACAACTGCCTTTTGAAAATAACGCAAGAGTATGTTTTTTGGCAATTGTTGCAAAGTAGAAGTGTGTCTACATTTATGGGTACATGTGAGAGAGTGGAGGGTCTCTTGTTGATCCCTTGTGGTCAGTGGCATATGGTTTGCAGAGTCCTGCGATGTGTTTGAAGTATTTTATTTGTCTGTGCCTGTTTTTACCAGACATGCCCATGCACAGCAACAACTCATGCTCCAATGCCTTTGTGAATCTTTACAAAAGGCTACTCATCATCTTTAAAAGCCTACAATGCAGTAAGGTTTCACAGATTAGGTGGCATTGTCCATATCCCTTTCATTTCCCTATAGAACTTTCCTGTCTAGTTAATTTAACAAAACAGAAAATGTGAAAGTACAAGAAAGGGTATTGATCAAAAACTCTATAGTCTAACAGTCTCTCAAGTGCGACATTTAGGCATTTTAAATAAAACCACTAAATCCATGTTGTGACATGATTAGGGACCATGTCGTGTTGTTTTGATGGATTATGTGAATAGCATAATGCATCAAACAGCCACAGGAACACCTGGAATGAATGAAGTTTAGATTGGATGTTCACAGCACACAATAAATGATTCTTAAAGTGTACGCTCATGTATTGTAGGCTTAACAAATAATTGAGCGATTGTGTATTGTGTAGACAGTACAAGATGTAATGGGTTTTAAAGGTTATACACCACTTTCCACAAATTGACCTGGTGTCCTGGGGCCTTAGTGAAATGTCTGCAACTTACTTGTCCATTTTGTAAGTTCAACAACGATTACAGATCGTAGGCCATTTGTTTCTCTGCATACTTTTTTTAGCCCCCCTTTAATTTGTTCTCTAATGCCACACTCTCCACAAGACCACCACGGATCAGGTACTATAAGGGTGGTGGATCATTATCAGCATTGCAATGACACTAATTTGGTAGTGGTTTGCTACTGTGTGTTGCACTGGTAAGGTCAAAATAGAGTTTTTAAATATTGTGTTCCCTCACTGTCCACTCTAGACACATCCATCTTATTGCTTTACCTTGCAGCTGTACAGTCAGAGACAGTTTGTTTGTGTTAGTCATCCTCTAATCCTTCACTAGAGTTCACAGGCTGCTGGTGTCTGGACAATTTGTTACTGCTGGACTGACCACCAGCACAATGCGGTGGTTTAAAACTTTAGCAGATCCACACATATCAGCACAACAAACATCAATGCCACCACCATGTCAGTGTCATTTCAGTCCTGAGAATGATCCACCACCCAAACAGTACTAGTACTTCACTTGCCAATAGATTTAGTATAATGGCTGATTAGTGTATATACTGTGAAAGAGTAACTTTGGCAATATAGCCCACCCTAATCAAAACATAAAAAGGCAAGTTCTTTATAGGGGCTCTTATTTGCTGTTTTATTGGCTGTTTTTTGTGGAAACCACTATCAACTATTAAACCGTTCCCCAAGTGTGCATACTATGAACAGAGTGGGAAAAAAGTCTGGAGGGGTTATGCTCAAACAAGTTTGGCATTTTTGAAGCCACTATAAATAAACCATAGTGTGGATTTTGAGGAAGATCAGAATTGTGTGTTTTACTATGTCAAATATCTGTATACTAAATTAGAGCTCTACCGATGCATCGCAGGTTTGATTGTAGCTTGAAAATCATAATAGGCCTAATATGTACTTTTATAACACATTAGGAACTACATTATGTATACATGTCAAAATACACATGCAATATAACTTTTTACTTTCATAATACTGCATTTTACTATGATAAAAACTCATAGCAACTAGTGTTGCTGCCTTCAGCTAGAGATATTTTATAAAGATTCTTTTTCTGCTTTGTGATGGGTTTTGGAAAGAAAAATCACATAACAGTCCCTTTCATTTTGTTTGTTTATTTAGCTTATTTAACATCGCAATCAACATCAGTGGACATTTCGCACACGCACACACGCACGCACACGGTTATATCTACATACAAGTTTATCTCAAAAGTAATCAATCAACAGTACGTCTTTGGACTGTGGGAGAAAACCAGAGTACCCGGAGAAAACCCACGCAGACACAGGGAGGACATGCAGATTCCAAAGTACTAAACCCAGGACCTTCTTGCTGTGAGGAGGCAGTGCTACCCACCGAGCCAACGTGCCACCCCACTTTCATTTACTCACAATTTATTCATCTTCAGTTTCTTGTGAGGAACCCTGTCTGACAATATCTTAGCCTCCAAGATCATTCCCCATAGCTTTTACATGCAAACTGAATAAAAGCTGTACCAAATCTATAGCAAAGGGAGTGAATAATCTAGAAATGCCACACTATAAATGGCATAGCTTCGATTTACTAGTAAATTATATTCTACTGTCACACAGTATGCATCGTCATACCACACAGCCCTTGACAGGGATCATTAAATAGAAGGGTTTTATGTTCTCAAACCTATTTCATGTCACATTTTCAGAAAAATGACCTTAGCATCTGGGTGATGCCTAAAATGTATGCATCATTATACCCTTAAGATTATCTGTACAGAATGTAACGCAAAAGCACAAGGGTTTGAGACTTCTAACAGAACTTCAGAAGACATTCAACAAGCCACCTGGAGTACCTGACACTGAAAGCTGTAAGAAACTGTAATTCAAAACACATGCACATTCTGATTAGAGCAAAAAAAGCAAACCTTTTATAGTCCATAACAGGTTTCCATCACATCATGAAATACCAGGGCACACACTAAAGGGTGCTGCTTTATGGAGTGGGATTGACATCATTATAGAACCGAGTTTGAACAATGAAAACTGAGATACACCCTCACAAGGTCAAAGGCCCCAAATCCATGCTCCTCAACTGTTCCTTCTTTAACTGCGAGGGTCAAATTTGGGTGACGGTATCACAGAAGCAACTGCAGCCACGCTCGGCAGACTTTAGCTGCTGCTTCAGAATCAACAAGGAAAACCACTTGCTATAGAAAAGAATGAAAGCTCTGTTTACTAGAAAACCACATATAATAAAACATAAGAGTGGCTTATTTCCATTCCACCAGAAGACATGAAAAATATGTAGGCCTAGTTTGATTGTGCGTCTATTATGGTAACACATAACCACAATTTCTTCCATCTGAAAAGCTGTTCCATCCCTGAAAGGATCAATTATATTAGGCTTTAAATCTTAATATTATAACACTTTATTAAGACATTTGACAATATATTGACTTCTAAAAATACACCAACAGCAGTATTGATAATATTAAAGTTTACAAATGTGTCTACTAATAGGAACTTTTTCTACTAAAGTAGCCAGAGTACAGAAAACAGGGGTAATTGCAATTATTTAACTCAAGAGTAAATCTGAATAAAACAAAAACTTAATGTAATATATAGAGCATAACTGACATTTAGCAACAATTACATTGTCATTCTAATGGGTTGCATTTTTGTACCGTGCTATTTTTCAAGGGCAACTCTGTACAGCAAAGTTTGTTTGATAAGGGCTGATGATAAATAATGCTCATAATATATATGCCAAATAGTCAGAATGTTGTAGCACAGCTGACAAACACTCAACTCCCCACCCCCCTTTCCTCAGACAGCTGACGTGACCAGAAGCCTCCCAACCTAACCTTTAAATTAACCTTTAAAATATCTCTCATGACAGAGCACTGTCATCTATGATGGGCTCATGTAAGTTACTACAATGGCATAACGGTCTAGAATGGCAGATCATGATGCAAATGTGGCCAACTTACGTCAGGCAGATTTCTAGTATTTTGGTCAGTCATAGACAGCATGTCAGAATTTGTTCCAGAGACTGTGACTCGTTTGTGCAAGTAGCCAGAGCTCATCGCACTGAACAGCCTGGCACCGAGCACCCATGCCAATCGGGTCAAAGGGAGAACAAAACTGTTGATTTAACAAACAGCTCTTGCATTGTGGGCACTCAGCACTGGATCAGTGTGGGTATGTGCAGATTTATTTAGGTCAAACTGAAAGAAAGCATACATTCCTAAACCGTAGCAAAAAAAAAAAAAAAGGAGTTTGATGCTAAGGAATACATGAAAAATCAATGTACTACTACTAATGAGTGTCACAAGTTGAAAAGCTTGTGCTTTGGAATATGTCAAACAGATTCCCTATGGTATACTAGAGCATATGCCAAACCCTTTACTTCTGTTGAATACGGCTGCGCTACACAAAGAGTGCTCAATATAATTCAATTTCATTTAGCCCTTTTAACAATAATGTCACAAAACAAGTTACAAGAGAATCCAAAAATGATTACTTGCCAATGATCTACAAAGCAGAAGCCAAATGCAATTACTAGAGGCCAAGGTTCCAAAGACCAAGAAAAAAAACCAACACAACGTTTCAATGTAATAAACTTAAATAGATTTGAACTTTGTGACAAAAGGTTAAAACAAAGAAATCGGCATGACTTGTTAAAATATTCAAAACACACATTTAGCTGCCTGTCGTTCTTGATATTTATCTACTGCCGCTCAACTGCAGAGTCTGCTAAAGCCACATCTGAAAAACGAAGAAAACGAACAACTTGTATTACTTTCTAATTTGTATTACCATTTAAATATATTTGTATATTTCTTAGGTTTTGACAGTCAATTTAGCATCAGTGCCTTCAATGCTTTCTGCTTTGTTCCTCTTTCAAGTGCAATCTCATTCCATGTTTAGTACTTGAGAGAGCTATGGTATGGTGATTAAACAGAAAGTTGCTTCATGTTCCCATTTGGCAGGGCCAAATCTGACAGTATGCTACTGAGAGGCTTGATTTTGGGTGTGGTGAGCATAACAACAGGCTGTGTCGTTCTAACACAAGGGCATGACAGAGCAGATAAAATCTATATGGCTCACTCAGCTAAACATCTCCAGGCACATGTTATATGCACAGCTCAGGACAGAGACAGGAAATGGACAATGCATTCCAGAAGTGAAAGACTAGTGAGGGCAGCAACCTGCGAGCTCTACGCTCCCTTCAGTGAGCCGGACAGGAATTTGGGATCACTGAAAGTAGCTTTTATCCTCCTCTCCCTTAAGTGCAATATGAGAAACTGTTTAGTAGGAATATTTCAGATAGCATAATACAACTTTGATATGACGATTATATTTAAAAAAAGAATGAGGTTAAGAGCACAAAGTCAAACTGATTCACTGAGATGTACAATCTCAAATAACTATATGACTTGCATATAACTAACGTTATAGTTTAAACTTACAATAAAGATGTCCACTTGGAGGAATGATATAGCACTAACTAGTCACAGTCTCTTAGAGGACTGACACGTGACACCCGGTCTCCTAAAATAAAAATCAGTTCCAGTTATGTCAAGTATCTGATAGCGATGATATTCAGTTCAGTGAAGTGTCATCTGATTAAAGATATATGATACAAAGGGCAGACTGGAAATTAAGGGCTACAGAAACACATGAACAATCTTAATTACCGCAGATAGCCTTGTGGCCCACAGTGTCCCACCATGTAAACTGCTCAAACCTCACCCCACCCAACATCAGTATCAGTTCACATAACTACATGAACAACATAAGGATTTCTAATACCTCTAAAATGTTTTATTGTTGGGTGGAAAAAGCACTAGATGGTACCAATTTAGTCATGTGGCAGGGTGCTGAAAGAGCCACTGCCATTAAGGGAGTACTTAATCCACAACAATGTTTAGGTAGGTGGTACATGTCAAAGTATAAGCCACATGAATGTCAGCGCCAAAGGTTTTAACATACTGGACGATTAGTGTTTACTGGATAGTGCATATGCAATGTGTCCTGGGTCTAATGCAGTATGTGAATATTTTTATTAGACTTAATTGGGTCAGTTTGAAAGGCCTAAATAAACTGAAAATGTTGTGCAAGAGCTAAGAATTCACAGTTTATTTCCTAAAATGTCTGTTTGTTAGATAATGCATTGCTAAGATAAATTCAAACAGCTTTACATAAACTATCTGGCAGTGTGTGGATAAACAATTTGACAGGGGTCAATATATTAAACCATAGACCAAATCCATCACCATCACCACAGCCTTTGGATTCGCTTCACAATATAATCACTGTAAATAATTATCAAAGTGTGTTTAGCAGGTGACATGGGCTTTGTTAAAATGGTTCCCTAAAATCTCAAAAACTTTTATATGGAGAGGCCAACGATCTTGATTACTTTTAGTAGCAGACTCTGCACTCCAGATTTTAGGGATTTAAGTGTTTTCAATACTACTAAATACCGAAAGTCTCAAAGCTTCAGTTTAGTCACACAGCAAAATAACTCTACAATAGTATTTCACTAAATGTCAACAGTCCAAATGTTTTAGTGACAGCATGTTAGCAGCAGGCGAGATAACAATTTACAAAGCATGACAAGTTTTGAAAAGGGACAAATGTGTGTGTCCATGTCTCTATGTCTCTGCGTGTGTGTGTGCGTGTATGTGTGTGTGTGTGTGTACACATATACACTTTAAAATGAAATATCTTACAATAAATTAAACAAAATTTGGTGAGCAATGCTGGTCAACATTTTCGTACAAATTGTACCAATTTGTTCAAATCAGGCTACCCAATCAGAGGTAGAGCACATTCTTATATGACAAGCAACACACTGACTATTAAAAGTGTGGAGGTTAAAGTGATTATATGGTGATGCATGTGGACTTCAATGTGAAGTTACTGGACTATGGGCCAGAAGATCCAGGGTTCAAATTCATTTTCTGCCAGGCAGCCACTGTTAGATCCTTGAGCAATGCCCTTAACAAACAATTCTTGGATTGTAAGAATGTAACAATTGTAAGGAACACTGGCAAAGAGCAAGTGCATAACTGAAAAGTTGAGAAATTATTATTATAACCCCTTACTATATGTGACAATATGTAATGGTTTTCTTGTTTATCCAAGTTCATTCTATTCTGTTCATTGTCACAAAAAAGCACAAACCATAATTTCCTTTATCATCTTTACTGAAGCTGATCTAAAAAAAAGACATTGGAAAACCTCAGAGACAAATAAATAGAAGAGAAATTAAGCTTGTAAAAGTGAAAGTTTAGACAAAAAATGCAGTCCTCTCACGCTGAAAGCGCATGCATTTGATCAAACTTTGTGTTTAATATAACTGTGCATCAAAGGCTGTGCTGCTACATATGTCATTAGATCTGAATCTAATGTATCCCGCATGGTAATATATGGTTTTATGGTTATTAACCTACATAATCCATGTCAGACCACTGATGTATATGCAAAAAAAATATGCATTAGGTTACTAGATTATGACACATTGACCCTGATCTGAATATGTCTGGCTTTGATTTAACTTTGATTGTTGATGTAACCTTGTGTCTGTTGTTGAATGGCCAATGATGCTGCAGTGCTACATTAAATAAAACTACATAAACAAATAAACTTGGTTAAACCCTTGATTGCTCCAATATACTCTAAAATAGGTAGGAAGCTCTCACAGTAACAGCACCAAATGTGAGTAGATCCTATTGTTAAATAACATTCATTTATTCATAGTCCTTTTACATACAATTTAATATGAACTGAAAACAAGCCAAGTACAGTATTGGTATCTCATTCAAGGTTCCACATCAATACCATTACTAACATTTTTTTTATTAATACCCAGTCAGTTAAGTTCACTTATGAGCTTCAGTTGCACTTTTTACATTTCAAATGATACAAAAGTAAACGATACAAAAAAAACTCACTCGCTGTCATATTCCCATTCATATTAAACCTGAATATCAGAGCCACGTGCAAACCAGAAAACTTGTCTACAATGTTTGCAAACCAATTCTAGGAATAATCCATCTCTAAAATAACTTTAGTTAAAATTTTTAAAGCTGGTTTAATCAGTCAATTGAAATTTTGTGAAAACAATGCACCTTAAAACCAGTAAGCTATTGTTATGGTCTTATTAATAATAGCATTGAAAATCATTTAGAACAAAGACAAGATATAACGATTTGGTATAGGCTATGACAATGAAACAATTACCTAAATATTTTCCCCTTTCCACAGTCACCCTAGGCTTGCTCAATTAGGCCTGGGGCCTAGATATTTGTAAAGCTGCTTTGGGACAAATACATTTTATTGTTTAAAAAAATAATAAAATGCTACTACATAACATCTCTTATGTCACAATCTATCAATAGTTGTAAGTGAATAAAAATTAAACAGTTATTCAGGCACAATAAAATAGTAAATCATAGTCCCATGTTAAACCAGGTTCCCTATTCAAAACATTAGCCTAGGTCAATGTTGTACAAATGGTTTTTAAAGACTTGCATTATTATAAATGTACATGTTAAAGATTATTTTGGTAAAGTACTAAATGTTGCATATAATCCAGATACCATAAACTCAAGTTCTGTTCCATTTTTTGCAATTAGAAGGTTAATTAACAGCTGTTAGCACTGCAAGTGCTGCAGCAGAATTGAATATTTGTCAGCAAAACACAAACCCTCCCAAAATCTTAAGCTTTCCAAGTTGCATTAACTTAACAAACAAATATAAACGTTTGCTTAACGTATTTATTAAATATATTGTTTGCTTGTGTCTGTTAATGGTCCACAAAAAATCACAGCGTTTCAGCAACACGTTGAGCAAAGTTTAAAAATGTAAACATTGTCCTACCTGCTTGAAATCCTTCTGCGATTGCTTAAAGACTTCTGGACAGACAAAACTGAAGCCGATTATATCAATAGTCTGTGTAAGTCTCAACTTCCATAAAGTTCAGCAAACAAGTCGAATATATTTCAGATTGTTCGTTGTGATGGCGCTTTGAGTTTAGTGCAGCAGTGCCATTAATCTGTAACTGCGAGCCGCGTCTCCTACTAACGCGTCTGTAACTAATGCACGCACTCGCTGGCTCACAGTAAAACCCAACGCTCATCCCTGTTCCATACACAAACACTCACGCTTTTCTCATCGGTGCGATCCCGCTGCTTGTTTATGAAAACGGAAATGAAACCTCCCCTAAACTACAGAAGTAGGCTGTCTTCCAAATGGCTCCACACTTCCTACACAAGTGCACTTCACAGACAACGCATGTTACCGCACCGTAAGTGCGTTATTCATAAACTTCGCGGTTGTTTGGACGCATTGCAACGCCAAACCAAACAAGTTTGGCGCAGTATGGAAATGCGAATAAAAACTAAAACATCTACTTTGACTTTTATTAAATTGATGGTATGAATCCAAGGTATTTAATGTTTTGTCTGATAAACTCTATTTAACTTGATAATATAAACAAATGCCTGCATTTCAGACCTGTAACATTAAACAAAAGGGCCATTCCGCAACGTGAGTTCAGTTTACGCACCGACATTTCTCCAGATTTATGTCATTGCTCAATGATAGTATGCAGTGCAGATGGATACATGTGTAAATCCCTTTATTTATATGACTTTAAGGAAAAAAATTAATTACTTTTATTTACATTTAAACATTTTATTCACTGGAGTGTCTTGGGTTCTACTGTGCCAACTATTTTCTGATTTGGGGTTGTGCAAGAAACAACTGGACATGTTTGAGGATTTATTTTTAATGCATTCAGCATGGTTAGGTGTATAGTATTTAATTTAAAAGCTTATATCCATTGATATTATAATTATAATCTGAAGACATAAAAGTAAATGACTGAAAAGTAACCAATGAGTAAACCCAATGATCTGTGAGTCATTGTTCACTTAAGTGGATCAGTCTACATGGATTTATGACTGCAATATACACTAAACGTGTACATGTGGCAACTTACTTTTTTACATACTTCTGTTAGAAGGCAAAAGTGCTCTAATATGCTGGTTAGCACCTCTGCCTCACAGCACAAAGGTCGCTGGTTCAATCCCGGCGTGGAGCGAATTGGGACCTTTCTGTGTAGAGTCTGCATGTCCTCCCCGAGTACTCCGGTTTCCTCCCACAGTCCAAAGACATGCATGTTAGGTCAATTGGTGTCTCTAAAGTGTCACTTATTGTATGAATGTGTGAGTGTGTGTGAGTGTGCCCTACGATGGATTGGCGCCCCATCTGGGGTTGTTCCTGCCCTTGCCCAGAGTTGCCGGGTGGGCACTGGCTGGCCCGCGACCCCAAGTAGAATAAGCGGAAATTAGGGGCAAATTCATTCCTGCGGCTTGGGTTCTTTATGATAAGGGTCACACACACTGAAAAAGCTAGTAAAAAAAAAAGTTAGTAAAAAGGACATTTAAATGAAGATGGTTTTCATAATTTAGGTTTATGCAATTTTACAAGAAAAAGGTTACATTTACAATCGTTCATCTGTTCATTTAGAAATTCAAAAGTATTTAATATGGCCAGGTTTGATGAAATGTTTGTATAAGCCAGTCTGCATTGTTTTCTCTATTAAATATACAGCAACATGCATGCCTGGTTATCAAAACAGCCATTTAATTATCCTTAATTTCCTTTCTATACTTGCTAGTAACTAGAAAATGTTCGCTTAATATTAAAGGCCAGCGTCTGGCGTAACTCAGAGCATGTCTTCAGACTTTCTGTTTGTCTCATTTCCTGACATTGATCTTAAGCATCCGGAATCAGCTTCAGACCTATTCATAACCATTGGTGCTGTTCCTGCTCAGGATGAACAACACATCCAGTCATGTCCTATTGTTCATGTGTTTATGAAGATGTTTAATGACCCATATTTTCTGCATAATCTCTTAAATAAGTAGTTTTTTATGTGTCACTGACTGAGAGTTATGATGGTATGTGTATTATAATAGACTTAATAGTAGAAACATGTCTACTTCAGACAACAAATGTATTCATTCATATGTAATTGTAAGTACAAATACAAGAATGAGGCTATAATGTTTCAGTGTTTACTCCTGTAGGCATACAGTTTACACTATATAAAGTAAGTTTGTGGACACCCAAGTCTTCAGATTACAGTTACTGCTAGATTTTGGAACGTGACTGTGAGCTCTGGCACGGTTGTTGTACAACAAGACCTGTTCCAATTTCAGGTTACCTTAATGGTGTCTTGTCAGAGATAAGGTCAGCGCTCTGTGAAAGACACCCAAGCTTCATCAAGCTCCATCAAAGTTTGCAAACTAGGACTTTGTTTTGAAGTTGTTAAACTGACTTGCTAAAGAGAAGGAAACCTGTTAAACTGTCATATTAAGAGTAATAGTTATTCAGTATAACCCCACTGTCTACTTTCTACTATCACTGTTTGTGGAGATTTTATACCTGAATGATTAATATTATAAACATGTTAGCAGTGAGTCAGATCAAGTGAAGTCATATTTATATTTATATAGCACGTCTTAAACAGGCTCATTTTTGAGCAAGCCTATGGCAACAGTGACAAGACAAGTCTCCCTAAATGTGCTGCAGAAGAAAACCTGGGAGGATCAAGTGTCCAAAAAAGACCCAACCCCATTGGACATTATGGATCTTACATGGAAGTATATTTTTATCTAATTGCCCAATTAATACATAATAGAACCACCTGAAATAACTGATATTACTAATCAGATGTGGTATAAGTCAATACAGTATAAGCCCACATTTTTGTATAAAAAAAAAAACAAAACATGCATATGTGCATGTTATGCTAGATATTTTAACAACAACAGATGTCACATATTTTGATATAAATGTATATTTATATTACAAGGATGAAATGGTGAAAAAAATAAGATATTTTCAAATCAGAATTAAGCCTCAGTCATTGAGATTTAGTCACCATGCAAATCAATTGTCCACAGTCACAATGGAATTAATTTGGATTTTACGAATTATGCATTTCATTGCACATGTTCATAAAGTATGCACAAGTCTGAGCTCTATGGTTAACAGGCATGATTTATTGAATTTTTGAATTCACTTAAATCACTAAAGTTCATCTCTGCAGGACACAAACCAAAATAGGATTATATGGGGCATCTGGGAAATGTACTCAAGCTTTTTTTTCACATTATAATGTAATGTTTATTATTATTATTATTATTATTATTATTATTATTATTATAAGTTCATGTTTTAAAAGGTATAGTTTATAATGCAGCAGGGAAAAAATGTTTGTCCTTTTAAAGATTGTGTATCTTTTTATTTAGATGATGGGTTCCCTAATTTTAGCATAAAACTGTATCCTTATTATCAGAAAAAATCTACTTTAACTATTACTATATATACCTGTTGTTTAACATGCTTTACTCACATGGTTAACATATTTGGTAGACATGTACAGCAGTTTCAAAGTGACCGAGCAGTGAAGCTTTCAGTCTGTCATCAGGGGACTGCTGGTTTTAGCCCTGACAATACCACAGTCCTTTATGGCCAGGGGCCCATGGTATCCTTAACTGTCCCAGCTCTCTGGACTGTCCTCTTTCCTCTGTAAATCCAATGACATTACATGGGCTGCAGATTAAGAATAAGGTTGCAAATTAATTTTATTGTCGTGGAAGGATTATATGTTTGCAGTCACACCCCCAGATGAGCTAGTGAGTGCAAAATGGAGGATACATTTCAGTAATAATTTCAAAGTTCTTTGGCCTGTCGTGTCCATGTAGTGAAATACAGTATACTAAAAGAATGCACCACTACCCATGTGAATTAGCACAAGCATGCAGTTAAAATCAAAAGAAAAAAGCTTAAATAGCAATGTATTAAAATAAACATTTATTGTAAAAGTTATTCGTAGAATGAACAAGAAGACGATCTGGTTTGAGCAAAACTAAAAGTGAGCGCTCAGTAGTAACAGTAGGCAGCTTTATGGAAATTCTGGCCTGGATCAGAATCACAGGTGGGGCTTGTTGATATTTATGGAATGATATATATGGGGCTTGATATATTTATGGAATGCTGCCTTGCACCCTATCCAGGGTGTACTTTTACCTGTGCCCGGTGAATTTTGGTTCATGCTCCAGACTCTCCCCTGCAACTAAGACCAGGCTAAGCATGGGTTAAACTAGATGTTGTGTTTTTGCATGATATACAAGAAAAAGCTTTGGCAGTTTGTGTTTTATGATAACGCAAGACTTATTAGATATACCATATACATCCGCACACACAAAATTCTGGTAAAATGGGGATTACTGTGGGTGAAGTAATAGAGCTGACCAGAAAAAGACCTTTAAATATCAGGTACCAAACCAAATTGTTTGCCTTTTTAATTCCCACAAAGGCATAATTTTATTTCAGGCCCCTAAAACTGCCAAGTCAATGAAATTACTGGAATACCTGGTATTAGTCTGGTTCCTATAGTGGGAATTCATCGTGGAATTACAAAATGTTAAATCACTGCTTTACTTCTTAGGCAGAAAATGGCAAGCTGACAACAACAGTGATTTTGGATTTGCTATATCACAAATAACCTTTAGAACATGGAAACATTTAAATAGTCAAATAATCTGATGAAATGTTTAGTTGCATAATGATGCCGACGCATTGCTAGTTCAGCTAAGCTTAAAATGTTTTGCAATTCATTTTCATTTGTCCTCAGTATCTGGAGCTGTGTAAATATCCAACAATAGTTCTGCTTCCCATGATCTCATTGTCCTGATGAAACCTTACACCAGGCTTGTCACTGACTGCACCAAGATAAGTGAAGAAGCAGTTCAAGTGTGAACAAAGAGTACAAACTTTAAATGGCATGTTGTATCTTATGGTTCTGTATACTTTAAAGTAAGTTGCAAAGTAGCTGAGTGTAGTGGACTCTGTAGCTGCCAATAAAATTTGCAAAAATATACTTAATAATATAAGTATGTATACTTCCATAATATTTTTGCTGGCCTTACTTGCAGATCAGATTAAAACTTTCTTTCACTGACATCCTATCTTATTTGTGGACCAACCAAATGCCTTAATATTGGCATAATATTGGAAACATATGTCTCAAAGATTGCAATCCGTCATCGTATTTGTTCATTGCTTTGCAGAATTGTTCATTAATCCAAGTTTTATGTGTAGGAGAAGCAGACATATCTGTGGGCCACACTGTGGGAAAAAATGTTTATGGAGCAGCGATTTATCTTTTAATATAATGTGACGCTTTAGCACATCTATTCAGTTCACAAAGAAAGCAACATTACTTTGTATTTTCAAACCTCATGCAATCATTCTTTAACCAAGTAGTTCCACTTTAACTTTTAATATTTTAATATAGCTATACTTTTAAAAAACTTTTTATATTTTAATATATTTAATATTAACATCTTCAGCTGCCTCATCTAGGCTTCATATTTGTAGTAACTTTACTGATCAAAACTATCATCATATGGTAATTGTCTCATGGCTGAAGGCAGGTTAGTGTATTTAATGTATTTTTTATTTTTAGAAGTAAAATCATGAACATCACATGCCTGCAGCCTTACTTAAATCATGTTTTCATGTATTTAGAGCATTTATATTTTTACTAGCATTTTCAAATACAAGTCTGGATGATACTATCATCCAGATAGACTTACTACAGTATCTTACAAGCAATTGATTCTGGTAGTCAGCTGATTTTTGCTTTGCTGGCACTTGACCCCTACATTTAAATAGCCACTCTACCAACAATACAAAGACTACAGTAGTGTATTTTACAGTCATAACTGTTTTCTTTTTACAATATATGTGCCATTCTTTGGCTACATTAATTGAAAATAAGAGATAAGCATATTTAATATATAAGAAATAAAGTGTGGTGCATTTAATATATATACACAGAACTGTGTCTGCTATGTTATGCATTGCCAAAGGCTTCCAAGTCTAGTTGGGGGCTGGGTTGGTCATATCATGTGACATCGACCAGGGGTGCTACCACATTACATCATCCATGATTTGTATTTTATACGCACTGTATCAATAGCATTAATTACTCTTTGAATGCCCCACATGAGATACTCTTTGGGACATACATTTGTCTGCTATGTTATTTGATATTGGTGTTTAATAAACCTGTATGAACTAATTCATTAATCTGCCTCTGAACAAAGGAGCATCCGTGTTTCTCTTCATAGCCTCCAGATGTACTTATTATTTAGACCACATTTATTTGCAACTACTGCCACAGAGATCAGTGTTTTGGCTACTAGCCTCATGGGTGTTCCTTCTCTTACAAGAAATAAAAACATCCTTCTCATTATCATCAGTGTAGTCAGAGTAAATTAACAGAGAGGAAAGGAGTAGTTTGCTTTTGTTTACATGATGATTTTTGCTTTCCAAATATATGTTAGGTGGAGTCCATCTGAAATCCTTCTTTGTTAGTTTTCTTTCTAAATTACAGCGTGAAGGTGAGCTGCAGAGGTAATGCTTAATTTTGTAATGGCAGTGGCAATGCACTGATCAATATTAAGAGAGACAGAATTCAGTGAGGCATTAGGGGAGTGTGAGGAGTTTATAAAACAGGGTCATTAGAAGTACATATATTAAACACCTGGCCAAAAGATCTGGTTTGAGTGCTCATGACTTTAACAATAAATGTATGTATTGCACTTTAAAGCTAATCAAGCTGTGTTCAACAGTTGCTGGGAAAGCAAACTCTCCATGTAGATGATTTAATTTAAAGTGGCAGTCTGTATACATATATTTAAGATAAACTCAGCATATGAAGTGTGAGAATATATTCTATTGTGATTTATACAATTAAGTCTCACATTTCCAGACCTTTATAGATTACAATAATCTGAAAGACATTCACCAGTTTTGGGGAAACCTCAGAAATAAAGACAATCAGTTGAGAGCAAGAGGAAAATGAGTACCTGGGGCACCATGAGGACCTGGGCTACCCATCGAGCCACCGTGCCACCCAACTATACAACAGGACTATGGTATCCATAGGTTTCAGGGCTCACTTTACAAATTTATTCTACAAATCAACACAGTCTGGTTTGAAACCCTATCCTAATTTACAGGATCTTTCTTTGTGTCCACAATGACATTATTCCCATTCACAACTACAGTAAGACAATCAATGTATTGATTCAAATTCTAATTAATACATAGATCACCACTGCCAGTAGAATAGCACTGCATGTTTAGTCTGGCACTGTTGTGGGATGTCAACACTCAGACAACCCTGTTGGCATTGTGAAGTGGAACCCTCTAGAAATAGTTGAACTATGAAGTGAAATGCCACATAAGCTGTGCTCAAAAGGACAATGGAGATAATAATTGTCAGTCTCCTGTGGCAACTCTAATGAACAACTGAAACTGAAAACAACTGAAACAACTGAAAACAACTGAAAGCAACTTTTGCACAATAACTTTATGTTTACACTTCAGATATTGGGTTACCATGCTCAAGCAGCTGCACACAGGCCTTGCATAATGCCAAGTGCTATCTATAGGGTTGTAACACACTGTTGTTGGTCTCTGCAGAATAATGAATTACGCATTATCACACGGTGATCTGAAGGACAAATCTGGTTTTAAAGAATGTCAGGATAATAATATCTGCACAAATACATAATGCCAACTGTGAAGTTTAGTGAAAGTCTGAAGCTGTTTTTATGGTATGGTTTTGATGTGTTTTTTTGTTTGATCTTTTAGTATTATTTCACAGACGTCTTAGTGCTATAGCATGCAATATGTTTTTTGTGACTCTTTTTTCCATGTGTATAAGTGTGTGATTATATGTGCTCTATAATAGATTGTGCTTCATGTTCCTGGCTAGAGAGAAGCTCTGCCGCAACCTTGACCAATGATTAGGTGGATAAGAAAGTTGATGAAAATTCAGCAAGCATGCAAATGTATAGTATACTATAAAGTTATTTTTTCTGGAGTTAATGAATTATAAGTCGGGGATGTATGGGTGAAGATTTACTAGGGCTTTTTTACTTGTGGTAAAAAACTTTGTTTGCATATGGCAGCTGTTTATATACATATCTCATTCCATATATGAGCTTCAGCATCATTAGCATGCAGTCAGAGCACAGTGATCCTGACAGTGCTAATGTGTCATCAAGCAAAATGGCTTTAGGATCAAACACATGGGATTAAGAACCTAATTGTTGTAAGTCAGAGGGGATTTCACCTGGTGCTGAGACAGGAAACAGAGCTCAATTAGCAGTCCTGCCTCAGATGTATTACTATAAACACACCTAGGTCTCCTTTTGCAAGAGATCCGCTGAATTGATAATGATCACTTGAATTAAAATACCACTGATATCGGACACAATTTGAAACCATCTTGTAGGCAGAAAACTTCTCATTGGAACAACAGAACTGCTTCACAGCAAGATCATGTGCAAGAAGGATGATCATAACATTCGTCAAATGCTGGTCGATGTACCCAGTCATTACCGGACCTACTGCAGAGTGTGTGTGAATCTCATAATAGTGTAGGTTGGCTGGCAAAGGACAGCGGAGAAAGAAAGAACATATATGTGTGTGTAGGCGTCTGATGCTAGTGCAAATGTTTAAAAAATAATAGAAAAAACCTATTCTGAAATGATGGCGCACAACTATTCTGAGCAAACTGTGATCACAGATGCTGAGCATTTAATCTTAGCTGGCCCTTTGAGTGGTTACGAACCTCCCACCACATTAATAGGTCTCTTGGTACAAACACATTAGCATCAAATATCATGTAATTGGTTTAATTAGCTCTAATCAGGCAGAGGACATCAATCTGAAATCAGCCTGCAACTACGTTTTGTTTATTATTCTAACTGCTGGGATTTCTTGCTAACTCAAAGGGTCTCAGGTGTGAGGTGTCCTATACCTTCATGTCTGACCAGGGACGAGGACGGAGACTTTACATAAACTACGTGACCAGCTCAGAAAATTGAATAGGCGCCAGTAAACTCTAGAAAGGCCTCCAAAATGACTAATTTACCAAAGTACATTGATAAATCAAAATAAATGTATATTTTTGGTGACTGTGAGCATTATTGCCATATAGGTATATTGATTTACTCATACCTCACACTTAAATGGACACATGGGCAGTTAAAAGCAAGTAATTTGCCAGGCTTTTATTGCATTAATTCTAAGATACGTACACAGATTGGCTTGGTCATTGCACCACATGATGTGTTATGCTCCCTTCTGTCAATGTGAAAACCACAAATGTGCTGTATCTGCTTCACCATAGCAACAGGAGTTACACCAGAATATTTGTATATATTTTGGCTGATCCATAGGACATACAGAATATTACAATGCATTAAATACATACTTGTAATTAAAAGGTTTTGCCTATGGCATTTTAGTACTTCACGTAAACTGGAAGTTATCTGGCCATAGCTTTTCTCAGGAGACAAAATAAAATCATTATAATAAAAAAATGAAATCTAACATCTGGTCTTATTTTAGAGCTTTGGGTCATTATAGCCTTCCCTCTACACCAATAATCCTAATCCACAGCTCAGATGTGTGTGTTAGGACTGGACGGGTGCTGTGCCTCTGGACTAATCTGAGTTTAAACCTTGCACTCAAGAAGTGTTAAAAGCTGCAAAAGCTTTTAGGTGTAAGCTACCTCAGTTTCTCGGTTTTACCAGTCCAAGGCCCGCAGGAATATACTTTAAGCCAGTGAAATCTCTTCTTAAATCAATCCAGACATATAAAATGACTTATATTATAACTTGCTCCATTTCTCTGTTTTTAACATTTAGCTGTTTGTGAATAACGACGGCTTGTTCCTTGTATTCCTGCATTACTGCGAAAAACATTAAGTCAGTATACATGACCGCATTTGATTGATTTAATATGTGAATCCATTAAACTAGAAGTGTTGGTCTCCTTCCTAAAAAGAATCACTTGTAACTGAAGGATACATTTCATATCCAAAAGTATGTGAACTCACCTTTTTCGTAATTCAAATGTTTTATTACTCCAAGTTTTACAGAATTAACACTTGTATAAAAAAGCTGACTAAGGTTATGGGAAACACGTACTTTTTGCACATATTTTGGCATAGCTTTGAAGGAGAAAATGCAGTAAATTTACAAAAATGCAGTCATTACAGTACAGTATGCACAGCATATTACTTCACTTAAACTTTTTTTCCAGTAACTTATTTAGGTACCTTAATTCTCTGACTTAATACTTTTTACTTTTGGATACTACATGTCAAAAGAAAAATCTGTACTTTTCACTCACTACAATTTGAAAAGGCTAATTACTTTGGTGGGCAGCACGGAGGCTTGGCGGGTAGCACCACTGCCTCACAGCAAGAAGGTCCCAGGTTCAATCTCAGGGTGGAGTGGACTGGGTCCTTCCTGTGTCTGTGTGGGTTTACTCCAGGTACTCCAGTTTCCTCCCACAGTCCAAAGATATGCATGTTAGGTTAATCTCTAAAAGTGGCCACTGCATGTGTGTCCCCTACGATGGATTGGCGCACCCAGAGTTGTTTATGCCCTTGCTGCCAGAGTTATCGGGTGGGCAGCGGCTGGCCTGCGACCCCGTGTGGATAAAGCGGAGGATAATGGATGAATTGATAATAGATGTATAAATGGATAATTACTTTGGGTTCTATCTGAATTTATTTATTTATTTTGGCAGTTCTATTGGGCACTAATTAAGCATTAATTCTAGGTTTATACTTGTTCACATGGCACAAATCGTACGCAGTTGCGGTGGTTCTGCTGCTACCAGTCGCAGCGTGTAGTAGTGCACCAAAAAACATATGCATATAATGCATATAATATTTCTAATATACTTATATAAAAGTATAAGTATATATACTATTATTAATCTGGCCCACTGGTTAAGGTACTGGAATATAAACCAGAAAGAAAACCAGGGTTCAAATCCCAGCTCTGCCAAGCTACCACAGTTGGGTCCCTGAGCATGGCCCTTAACCCACAATTGCTTGGATTGTAAGGCTGGATTGTAAATTGCTCTGGATAAGGGCGTACATGTAAATTGTGAACTTTGGTCTGGGCTCCCCCAACATTTCAAAAACGGTATTAGGTTGACGAGTGCAGTAACTTCTATCTTGCTAACATGCATTAATATGCTCCATATATACTGCTCATAAAAATTAGATGTTACTTCAAAATATCTACTTATTGGGGCTAAAATAGTATAGATTTAATAACTTGTATTGTGTGAACACTTGCTTGAACACGTGTGAACAATTCAAGTGCCCCTTTATTTTCCTTAATGAAACAGTTATCCATCTGCCATATAACTTTAAGATTGGTATAGGGATGACACTATCGTGGCATTTTTCGTTATTTACTCTATTTTTAAGTACCAAACAATGGGATGCTGGCAAAGGTAGCCTTTGAACCCTAAAATATCTAATCTACAGGGGTTAGACAATGAACCTGAAACACCTGGTTTTAGACAAAGGTTTGGCTATAGCAGCCCGGCCGTGTTTATTGACCCTGTGGATCCTGACGGA
>JAVSBV010115525.1:0-20452 GCA_033117975.1 Parotocinclus spilosoma
GGGCTGGGGGAGAAACTCGGGAGTTTTCGGGTAGTGATGCCAGAGACGAAGAGTTTCTTCACGGATATTACATACTGGACACGTTCTTTGGTCCGATTAAGCGGAATTTTGGTCCAAATAAGCGACTAACATTACAAATCTATAACTTTAGGTCAGTTCGTTTTGATCTCTGTCTGTAAGACAAAAAAAGATTTTATACGTTTTTTAATCTGCCCGTACTAACCTTTGATTGCAGAGGACCTACATTACCAGAGAGATCGTAGCCACGGACGGAGGCAACCGCAGTAGCTCTGTGGAGCTGGCCGTCACCATCACCAACGTCAAAAACCAGCCTCCTCAGTGGGAAAAGGAGAGTTATGACGTGGTCATACCGGAGAACACCGTCAGAGATACTCCAGTCGTGGTACGATTCTGCAGCACTCGGTCTTAGGGTCAGTCTTAGGTCATGGAAAAGGATTTTAGGACCTGTTTCTGGTGCAGTCTCAATTACAGGAAGGACTCTCAAGCTATCTCTGAAGACGTCCGGTAGTATCGGGCTCTAAGATATGGATCCTATAACGTAGTGTTGTCGTGGTATGGTCCTCAGACGGCCAGTGAGATGTATATGGTGGGCAAAATCCCGGTCTGCAACACAGGTCCTTTACAACTAGTTTCTGTAAGAACATTCCATACCACGAGGCCTTTGCTCCTTCCTGCTCACAAAGCTGCCCGGATGCCCGTGGTACCTGGGCAGATCTGCTTTCTGCCCATGTGTGAGCATCGGGAAGCCTTCCATGAGGACCACGTACAAGTTGTGGTTTAAGATGGACCAGGTTCCGTGTTTAGGCTTTGGACTTTAGACGTTAGACTTTTCTAACGTCACATTCCTATCCCTGCATTCCGAGATCCCGATCCTCACGTTCACAGGGCTCCAAACGTCCCGATCACCCCAATGTGAAATCTCTGGGACCCCTGGAAGAACGAGTAGACCTGCCGGGGAACGCCGGACACTCGTGTAGTCTACATCCCGAGATCTGTCCCGAACTTTTATTCTGTCTAATTTATTTCTCAGACACGAATACAAACCCTGAGAGTAGCCGGTTGCCTGGACCCATAATTTTAAGCGTTCTGCATCATGATGTCCGGTGCAGTCGGGCCAATAACTGTAGCTCCCTGTATTATTTATGGCCGTTTAATAGCGTTCCATTCACTCGAGGTGCGCTGACGGCACAAGCGCTCCGTGAAGACTTGGCGGAGGCACGCGGTCACTAAATAAAGCCACACAAAAATGAGGCGCAACGAAAGGATGTGCTGTTGCCTGCTTCACTGATCCGCGGTGCAAACGTTGGCTTTGTTCCTTAGAAGAGGAAGTAATGGAGCCTGCCGTTTATGGAATAGATCTGGAATGGAAGTACATGACTTGTTCTGGTCGAAGGCGCCGGCCGGGATAACCAATAGCACGTGGAAATTAACGGATAAACACACTGTGGTACGGGACGTTGAGTGTGTTTAGTGCAATTTAGGATTTGGATATTTTATGTTACAGATATGAGCCGTTTAGGACATGGTCCGCCCAGGATTCGAGATTCTCGATAGGAAATCAAATAGCGAAAACGATCCTACTCAGGTTTGAACGGCAGAAAACTAGTGCGAGCAAACGTTTGCGACGCCTGCTGGCAAAAAGAGGAAAAACACTGGATATTGTGACGTGAGAATGAAATAACCATTTGGGGCGTCCACACACTTTTGATTGGTTATACAGTGTGTATCTGGGTAAGAGTAGTAGATTTTATAGTATGTAGTTTTAAGTTTCTTTTTGCAGCTTTTGGGCCAATTTTTCCATCTCTTTTCCAGACTGTGAAGGCCACGTCTCCCCTGGGAGATCCCAGAGTGACCTATAATCTGGAGGATGGCATGGTACCCGAGACCAACATGCCTGTACGTTTCTACCTGACACCCAACCGCGAGGACGGGTCCGCTTCCATCCTGGTGGCTGAGCCCCTGGACTATGAGACCACACGTAACTTCATGCTGCGGGTCCGAGCTCAGAACGTCGCCGCCGTGCCTCTGGCTGCTTTCACCACCGTCTATGTCAACATCACAGGTACGCCTGGCTCTCTGGTGCAGCTTTTTGGGAAAACGACCAGTCTGGGGGTCTGTGGGTGTATACATGGCCATGACATGACCTCATAACCCCATAATTTAAATCCCTGGGTTCAGTCTGCTCTTGAGCACCTGAAACCAAATTTCGGAATTTTTTCAGTTTATAAAACATCTTTCAACACTAGGTTTGGGCTCTTATTGTCGGGGGTAAATCATCGTAGCTTTTCTACAGACGGTCTGGATAAAGGAGAAATGCCAGATCGACAGGGGGCATTGATTTGTGTCGACAAAAGTCTTCATAATGACAAACATCTGATAGCAGAGCGTTCAGACTGAGCAGATGTCTGACTCTAGTAAGCTTTACTGCTCAGTATTTTCAGATCTTTCTTATTTCACTACTGTCTAATCTGTACAGCCACACTGGGATCATAAAGGGGTGCACACGGCCAGCAACAATACCCAAGTAAGGCCTTGGGGTTTATAAGAGGCTCAGCTGGATTTAAGGGGCTCAAGCGAGGCAGGAAAGGTGGCAGCAGAACTGGAGAACCTGTTAAATCCAGGACGCATTTTTACCTGCAGCCAGGATAAGTAGGGTTACCGCGTGAACCGATGTGGATGCTAAAACTCAACCTTTGACGATTGTAAAATCTGCACACCTCATGGGTTAACCTCCTTAAAAAAGCACGGTATTCTTAAATTTCCAATTCTCCTCCACACTCGGACCACAAGCTCGACTCTTTAGCTCAGTTTTTTGACCGTAACAGCCTATAATATCCGGTTTCCGGCCTTGCTTCTACCGCCCTCCATTTCAGAGTCGTTTTCTGTCCGATCTAATTTACTGGCTCTTTCTCAAGGCAATAATCATGTCCGTTCATGCATGAATCTCCTTGCCTTGATCCATTTAATACTGATCGAGTATCAGCCTCTCCTACCTGGCAGCTGGCCTAATATTAATCCAATAAGGGTTAGACGATGAGGTCGCTCCCAACTGCACCTGTCCGTCCAAAAGTAACGGCCCGTAGGTACCCGGGCCAATCTCCCCCTGGCTCACTCATGGCCTCCTACTCCGATTAAAAGCACGGCCGGGCGCCTAGGAAAGAAAAGAAGGATGGGGGATGAGAGGAAGTCGTAATGGATTTGGGCCTCTTGTTTAATTCATGGATTACGACTTTGGCTTGGAGAAAATTAAAACGCTACGAGTACATCAGATGGCGATTAGGGCCGGGGCTCGTACAAGCCATTAAAGATCTTGCCCTAAATTCCACTCTCCCTGCTTGCCTTCAATTACCGAGAGATAACATGCGGGGAAAGGCACATGCACGCTTGTTTTGACCTGTCCAAGCGAGTCAGCGTCAGAACCCAACCGTTTGACGTGTCCGTGGCCCAGCGGTGAAACCATGTGATAACTCGTCCCGTCTTTTCTGCATTTTTAATTTACCGCAAGGTCAGGGTGTTGTATAGAGACCGGGATCTAAAGAGAGAAAAGAGGCATCTCTGTAGTGACCATGGTGGATGATGGACTTTTTAAAAACGGTGCCAGCGCCCGCACTCGAAGCCACGTCCCTTCGTCTCAAAGAGGGAACGGTTCTCAAAGTCAGGGTCGACGAATGAAAGAGATCCAAATGTATTCTCAGTGCTTTTTGCCAAGATTCCTTTACAACAGCGTTGATTGCTTCCGATATTTTATAAAGGACCAGCCAATGACGGCCCGTTTGTGATACCGCCAGGGGTGTAACGATACGATCTGCTCACGATTTGATTCGATTCCATCTGCACTAGAGCTCACGATTCGATAAAAGGATTTTGTTTTCACTTGTCTTCACGCCTGACTAGAATCGGATGTTTAAAATGCCTTAAATTGCTTTCCTTTTCAAAAGAAACAGTAAAAACTGTTATATTTTTTATTCTGAAGAATAATAATTCATCATCATTTGTACTTTTCTTGTATAATAACTTGTAATAACCCACAATTACTTACTGAGAACAGGGTATGGGTGTGAGCATAATGTTTATTCCTACATCATTACAAATATTAACCCAAATTCTCCCAAAAACCCCTTCGTTAAGCTGCTCGTTACCGTTAGGGTCAGATGATTTTGACCTAAACAGACTCTGATGTTCAACCAGTGTCTCCCGACAAAAACCCAATGAATTGCCGTCAAATGTTTTATAGTTTTTAACGAAGACCAAGAGTAAGTAGAAACTGGCTAAATGTCAAAATGTTAATGTAAATATTGGAAATATCGAGACATAAGAGCCTTGGAAAGCTATAATTACATCGCCTGAATCGTTTTTACGTTACTAACCTTTGTTTTATGAACTGTTTCTGTCACTAGATGTGAACGACAACGTCCCGTTCTTCACCTCCTCCATTTACGAGGCGTCTGTGACAGAGGGGGTAGAAATCGGGACCCTGGTACTCCAAGTATCGGCCAATGACCTCGACCTTGGCTTAAATGGAAAGGTAAATAACGAACCTAGGATATTTATTTAAATGTAAGAGGACAAACGAAGCGCCCAGGTGACAGTGGATGCTTAAAACGTGGGCTCTCAAAAGTCGTGGGGACGTATACAGGACATGGCTGAAGAGTTTCAGGCTGGCCGAGAGGGACGGGCGCTTTCACGACAGATGCTCAAGCCTCTGACAGGACAGCCACAAAATAAAAACAGAAGTTAATGAGCTTTTTTACAACCTGGAGCTGTTCTAGGCTGGCTTTCGTGCCAGAGCTGCCGTTCCTGCCAGGCCATCGCTCGAAAAGGCACCACAGTTGAGAAAAGTAATGGAGTCGTCTTCAAATTCTCTTTATTTAAACAGATCCGTGATCGAAGGGAGCCAAAAGATACTCAGTAGGTGCTGCCAAACTGCTGGTTTGGAGGGCTATCGGAGGTCCAATCGTTGCATGATTATAAAACTGGCTAGAAATATGAGGCGAATTAACAGGAGCAAGTGCACTCTGCGGTGCCTTTTATTAGAGTGTTTCCAAGGATAATAATTCCTCCTAATACTAATACTGCAGAAACGATCCAGGAGTGGTACGTCAGTGCCCAGGGAGAAATCCCGTGCCTACTGTGCCCCATCGTACAAGGTACCGATGTTACAGAGATCTCAGTTAATCCTCGTAGATTCCTAGATTAGTCCAAACCAAACACAAGATACAGCCCGTCCAAACCTCTGTGGACGGTAAAGCGTTTTTCATTAGACATTTCATTAAACGCCCACTTTACATATGACCTGGAACATTACCTATAAAAATGGTGTACGGTTATTACATTAGAAGTTGGCATCTCGGTCGGCAAAGTGCCAGTTTGTCAGCTCAACATCAGCTCAAGCCCGAGCAGCGGCTCCGACCAGGAAGGCTGTAACAGCGTCCCCTGCTAAGCCCAGTAATGGTATGGCATGTTAATTAGTAGGAATTACGACCTTCAGTGCTTCGAATATACTGCTCACAAAATTAAGGGGATGCTCTATGAGTATGATATAACCCCAAATTTTTGTGAGAAGTGCCTATAAATAACTGTAGGTGTACAAATATTAAATAGACAACACAAATGTTAAGTGTAGTCAATGTATGTCAAATTTATTTATATAGCGTTTTTTATAATGGTGCCACGTCTTAAAGCAGCTTTATTATCTTATATGATCTTAAAAGGCCAAATGGAGCAAACCTAGGGTGACAGTGGCAAGGAAAAAACACCCTAAATGTAAAAGGATGGAACCTTGGGCTCAAAAAGAGACCCGACCAACATTGGGTGGCCTAAATAAATACTTAAACGTAGATTAAAGTAATAGTGACATTAAGTAAATAATTTTAAAAAATACGAAATTCTCAGCAGTAATTATTGGAGGCACGTCGTCGCCTAATAACTCAATGACTGAGGGAGTTCCTGCGCTCTGGTCGGACTGGTTACTGTTCATGGAGACCAGTAATGACCAGTGGAACATCTAAGTGCGTGGTGCTGGAACTGGTACCAGAACATGAGCTCGGAGAGAAAAGAGAACATGTAGTTACTTATGGTTTAGGAGCACAGAGTCTGTTAAAAATCACTTATGCCACTTAAGTATCCAACAAGATACTCCGGCAGCACTACTATAGCAGCATAGCTAGAATGGGAAGAACCAGTCTGGGACGTAACCATAAACAGTCTCAGCACCTGCATCTGCACCCATTCCATCTTAAAATCTCCAAACCGATGATGTCATTAGCGCGTATTGGAACTGTGAACGCTCGCGCCGTCCCTTGCTCGTCGCTCCCCCTGTACTCGAGCAGCTGGAGGTCGCTGCTTGTTTTAATAACCTGACCTCCAACAAGGTGTTCATTATTTCATTTCCATTTAATTCTGCTCCTTGTTTGTGTTCTCCAGAGTAATTGAGCCAGCAGGGCACTGTTTATTATACACTCCATGCTGGGGACACGCGAAGTGGCTATAGCCTAATAATTGTCAACGAGGGCGGTCAGAGGCTGCGGAGAGGCACAATCTATAGCGTTTGAAGACTTTAGCCTTTGGCTTGTTACGATCATTATTCCTGGCATGAATAGGTCTCCGTTTTTTGTTGTTTTTATTGGGTTTTTTTTGCTGGTGTTTGTTTAAAGAAGGCCTGCCGTACATGTTGTGACGAACGTCTGCTCGCTTTTTCCGACAGCTTAATTGCACCGAGGTTCAGAAATAGTCTGATTAATTATAGTGACCCATCCGCCTCTTCACCCGTTCCCCTTTTTGTTTTTTTATTTTGGAGTGTCTTTCTCTTCCCTTTTGTTTTGCGTTGGTGCAAAGTTCTTACCCGCCCCCTCTCGTCTTGCTTCTGTCTCTCAGATCTCCTACTCCTTGCTGAACGACCGCAGTGGAGACCATCAGTACTTCCGAATCGATCCAGAACTGGGTTCCATATACACGGAAGCGGTGTTCGACCGGGAAAGCAAGGGCTCCTACCTGTTGGAAGTCAAATCCATGGACAGCTGGGAGTCTGCCCGGCCAGGACGGCATGGCCAGCCTAACTCTGGTAGGAATGACCAAGCTGCCTTGGTCCAGACCGAGCTGTGTAGACTTACAATATACACTCATCAGCAACAAATAGAGACGCAAGATAGAATTGTTAGATCTCATATGGCACTCGGTCAGCCCTAGAAGTGATACGAGGGGCACTAACAGATCAGAGATATGTACAGGATACCCACATGCTCCTTCCTACTGGCGTCAGCAGGATAATACTCACCCACACACACTAAGGGATTAACAGGACAGGAATGTCTCCACCGGATCGGAACACGTCCTTGGTGTCCGGTTGCCAGGTATGCGTCCGTCAAGGTTTATCAATTTTTATAGGACCATAACACGTTTAAAGCCGGGTGTCTGCTCCGTGTTCTGTACCACTAGCTCTACAACTAGGTCTTTTAACCGGCCCGTCTTGTGGTCCGTACTCGTATGGGGTGGTTCTCTGAGCATCACATGGCTTTCTGCTCATCATACGGAGGACTAGATCACTTTGAGACTTTTTGAACGCGTCAAACGAGAGACGAGAAATTAAACACGAACCCCCTGCTCATAAACGGTGACTAATGGCAGGTACGGCTGAACCTAATCACCTACCGACTCGGCGTGAGTCATAGCAAGGTTCTTATGGGCCGCTTCGTCATCCATTTGCACTTTAGTCCTGATTACTCGCAATTTGCAGACCTTCCAGCGAACCACTACGCTGTAGAGGTGCAGCCCGTGTGATGAAAACACCACCGAACAGTATTCTGTATTCATCTGGAGCCTGATCAGAACGCTACCTTATATACAGTAGCTTTAACATTGTCCAAAAGTATTAGGCCACCATTCGGACTGATGCTATACGTTCATCACAACAGTGTTTATCTTTATGACCTTATAGTGTGTGTACTCTCTAACAGAAATAAGGTTTATTTAATTATTAGGTGGTTCTGAACAGGAGCAGAAGGGTGCCCTGATTGCACGTGCTCACTTTGACTCTCAAATGCGCCAGTTATTATTTTAATCCTCGGCCGACGAGAGCAATTAGGAGATGCAAATGTTGACTGTATTTGTGTCACGTTTGGTGTGTGAGTGAATTAATGAAGTAATCAAGTTATTCTTAGTAAAGCAGCTCCGGAATGCAAACGAACCGCTCCGGATAGTTCCTTTACCTTCCGTTTTTATATCGTTTAAATGTCAAATACAGCTAAAGTTCGGGTTCAAACTAGGCTATGAGCAGCGGGAATGCTTTATATTGAGCGTGTGTTTGATCTATGAACTAAAGAGAAATCGTGGGCGGGGTTTAGAAGCGACCGACACTTGCTGTAGGAGTGGTGTACTTTTATGGGTTTATCTCTTAGTGAAAATATAAGCGATACTCTGTTTTATAGGTTTATAAGGTTTTATAATACGGGGCGAAACCAAAGAGACGCTTAACATAACACGGATAACAAATGAGGCGGCTGGGCTACAACGTGGGAAGACCAGAACACTCTGCGTACGGCTGTATGGCTTCGAGCCCTTCTGACTCATTTACAGCTTTGATTCTGTTCCTGACACCGATCTGTCCCTCAGCCCTCTGCTTCCCCTGCATCAGCCTCTTCCTGCCGTCTGGCCTGACACTCATCTCCACCTCAAAGCCCTCTGATGTTAAGTCAAGATTTGCTGACTTCTGTTCAAAGCCGGCCCGACGTCCTTCGCCATTTCCTGGGCTCAGCTTTATAGCCGCTTTATATGCCTAAGCTCAACTTCTTGATCTGCCTTCTTCTGACGTGTTAAGGGCTGGTCCTCGTCCTAGCGGGGCGTGTCAGACAAAAACGGGCGAGCTAAAGTGGGTGGGGTCTCACCTAAACTGGACCGATGAGGTTCGAACCTGGGCTGGTCTCCTTTTTGGTTACCAATGCTGATCGCTCGGTGACTGTAGTGATATTTTTTCTTCTTTATTCTTTCCGATTTAAATGGACTCTGGAACTATAAGACCAAAGCGACAAAAGTGTGACCGTCTAACGAGGAGTCCAGAGGAGGGAACCGAGGGCACCAAGGGGCGTGGTCATGTAAAGCAGACCCCCTGTCCATGTCCATGACCCTGTGGTCCTACTGCCAGGTCAAATTAAGGATTGAAAATAAAAAAGAAAGGAACGGATTAAAGACATTTGGATAAAACGATTTATTTGAGCTCGTGTTCATTCAGGACTTGTAGCACAGAAACTAAATGCGTCCTAAAAACGACATGTTCTCATGCGCCAGAACACGCCTTTAGTACGTTTTGCTAGAACCGAGCCCGTTAATAAGCATTTAAATCAAAGATATGGGTCTGTGGTCCAAAGCTCGTTTAGTTGTGAGTTTTGTCTATTAGTTATACCCGATAGCCGTGCGTTTTGTTTTTGTTTTGTTTCTGGCATTAATAACGCCTCTAAAAACAAATCGCACATTGCTTTCCTAACGGGGTTCAAACCAGACCGGGCGTTTTAAATGAACCAAAAAGAAATCTTTGACCGAACAAACACGCGATCGAGGAATCCCGACTTTAAAGTGTACGCAGTCCAACGAGGTTCCTATGCAAATGCGTTCATTTAGCCCCGGCGCTGTGATTTTTCAAGCATGAACACCACTTGGAATGTAAAAAAAAAAAAAAAAAAAAGGCGGGTCGTCATCAAAACGGGCAATTTGCACTGCGGCTGAGATTGTGGGGCGAACACAACGGCAGAAAACATGGAAAAAAAAACATTTCTGGCGCGTCAGAAGCTAAGGTAATGAACGTTTGCCACATTTCCTGGGTCCTGCATCCTAATTCTTCACGGCCCACCTTCCCCCCGGTGAGTCTGAACGTGCACGTTTTTGGCAACGTGCACAAAAAGGACGACACCGAAACGGACGTTTGTGCAATGATTCTTAATAATAAATCAGCCCCAAAAACACAGATCAGGTACGATATGGGTGGCATGATTCTCAGACGCAGCAGTGCTGCTGGAGTTGTTGAAGGCCGCATGCTCACCTTGTGAACGTAGCGGCTCATCTGTTGTTCCACATTCTTCAGCAGGGCTCACGGGACGCAGCTTTGCTCGGTGGATTGGTTACAGTCCGGTACCGCCTCCGAGGTGTTTAAAACTCCGGCAGCACTGCTGTCTGATCCACCCGCGTAGAGAAACGTAGACTAAACTACGGTGTGTCATTGCAGAAGTACGAAGTTCCTCCATATGGCACAAGGAGCTGATGAGTGAGTCCAGGAGCTTTTTTAAATTAATTCATTTATTTTTAAACCCCAGAACTCTACAGTTTGCCGCTACACTGGAGTGAACTTTTATTTCCTTGTTGTTCAAACATTGATATTCCCTCCGTGATCTTCTCAGCAAACTTTAAATAATTGATCCGGATCTTGAAGTATATCGCAAATTATGTCTCTTTTGAAAGCGATATCAAAGAGAGAGCGATATTTGCAAAAAATTGCCCCCCCCCATCCCCCCGGCCACGTTCCTCACATCTTTCTGCTGATGGCTTCGAACACGAAGCCGAGGTCCAGAGACGAGAGGCTGATAAAGAGATGAGGAGCAGAAGGAAACAAGGGAGACAAACAGAGGAGGAGAAAATAAAGAGGACGGGAATTTAGAAATGCGAGATTATCGGGCCCAGGAAAAAAATAAAAAATAAATAAATAAATGACACGACAAATATAGGGGTGTGTTTAGAGAGGGAGAAGATAAGACAAAGAAGTGAGAAGAAGCAATGACATTGACAGAAGATCAGCTGTTTAAACTCGTGTGTGTGTGTGTGTGCGTGTGCGTGTGTGTGTGCGTGTGTGTACGCTCGCTCTCTTCCTCAGACACGGCATATGTGCGGGTTTTCATCAGCGACGTGAACGACAACAAGCCCATTTTTGCTCAGACTGTGTACGAAGTCGACGTGGACGAGGACGCCGACGTGGGCTTCACCATCCTCACGGTCAGCGCCAACGATGAAGATGAAGGTAGGCCTGGGTGAAGATCTGGAGAAGGTCGAAGGTCTAGCAGCCGAAACGGGATCCAGTTATCCGCTGTTGGAGGGCGGAATTGGACGGATTTGGGTAGAGGGTTAAGGATTTTCCGTAGGAACTGCATTGTGTTTATTCCTGAAAAACGGATAGGCGTTCCTGCTCCTTGAGGAACGAGCCAAATGCCCTGCCCTGTTTAGATGACCTCTGAGGTGTTCAGAAATAGCTGGTACACTGCGTATCGTAGGTAGTAGTCCAGAATAGTTTCTCACTCTTATTAAAGTCTCGCTCGGCTGTGATTGGACACCGATGCTCACCTCATAGCTTGTCTGATGGACTTAAAGTAAGGGCTTGCCAAGATCTCCATTCAAAATGCCCAAGCTCCTTTGTTTTGACTGTTCAGGGCGGTCGAGGTTGAGGAAGGAGGTTCCTCCGGACGCTTTGTAGACCTGGCCAGGGTTCACAGCACTTCTCTGACTGAACACGTACAAACATGTTCATTTAAGATCAGCTTGTGACTGACGTTTAAAAAAGCGTTTCAGGCAACCAGGAAGGAGACGAGGAGAAATTCCAATGGAATTCCAAAAAGCCAGACTTCAGATCAGGTGCACATCAGGACACTCCCATCTGGAAATAAGAGCTGGGTTTTATTACCAGTAATAGGATTTCTCATGGCACGCATTCCCCCGATTCTGATCTGTGTTTAGTCCTTCCTCCCCTGGTTGCCAGGTCCACGTATTTATAAACGCCTGGTCTTGGCTTGGTCTTTTGGTCACTGACTTGTTGTTTTTGGAACCGGGAATGATCTGAATGAATTGAAAGTCAGTATAAGAGCTACCAAGCAATCTGTAAGGCAGCAAACACACAAGAACAACCTCCTTTATCTGATAACTGACAAATTCAGATTTTCTGCAGATTATTAGGAGCACTAATTACCTAAGAAGGCTTAGAGGACCAGGTGCTGGAGAGCAGAAGGTCCAGGCCCCAATCCCACCTGTACCAGGCCGGACACAAAGATACCCACGGCGCTCTCAGCGTGCCCGGTTTTTACCCATCTCATGACTGATGCCGCTTTCCACGCGAGCACATTGAAACCCCCCCGAGATAAGCCGTTTCATTTCCCTCCACGTGTATCTGCACATCTGGATCCAGATGACATCACGGCACACGCCGGCCAGCGATGTCAAATCGGTAAAGAGCCGGGGTGAACGAGCTGCTGTGCTGCAGCTGGAGTCACATGTTTATTCGATATCTCTCATTTTAACAGCTCTCACACCTCTGCTACTGCTAATCCTTATTTCACTTACTGTGCTTCTCGTGGTGTGTTTAGAAAGAGCGCCGAGATCTAGAGCTTTCTGCGAGTCTCGGGCTTTTTCTCCTCTCAAACGACGCCCGCTACAAGGAAGAGTAGAAAGGTTACTGGGTTTCTCCTCCTTCTGAGAAATCTCCAAATCCCAAAGAGCTTAGGTCTCTGGGACGATGGCGAACAGGGACAGGGAAGAGCTGGGACGTCTGATGGACCCGAGGCTTGGTATCCGTCGAGCCGAGTCCTTCGCGCTGTCGAACAGGAAAGACAAAGAGATCTTAGGTTTCGGGCGAGTCTGAGGGAAGGCGGTGAAGTCGTTTGTTTATGCCTTTTATTCCGGCACGTTTTGCGCTCCGGATATTCCACACGGAGCCGTGCCATGTTCCGCGACGTCTAATAAGAAAAAAGCTATTTGTTTGACATGCTATTTAGACTTTAATGCCGGGAGACACGGGGGACGTTACGATATTACCAACTCCTTGCCTTATTCGCGCTTCCTGTCTTTCTCGCCTCTCCTCGTCTTGCTCTTGAGGGATTTCGGCTTCTCCTCTGTTCCTCCGAGCACAGGCGTCCCATTCTTCCTCTGCCATCGAGTAATTGGAAGGAGTATTAACCTGCCAAGTGACGCCATCGACTTCATTTGTTCTGAGCCGGCTCTTACCGTGTGTGGAGCAGCGACGTGGGTTCTGACAGTAAAGAAAATACGACCGCGGGCCAGATTTGCAGGGCTAACCTCGCCCCTGATGGGGTGACTCTCTGGATTAGTCCAGCTTAGACGAGGTAGCACAGCGAATTAAAAGTGCAGTTTTCCTCACAGTCGCTCCGACTTCGAGATATTTAGTGTTTTATTTGGTTAACTTTGAACTCGTTTGTTAGTAAATTTCCGTTCCTCCATTTCACGCCTGAAGCACGTTCCAAAAAGTCTCAATTTAGGGCTAGTAACGAGTTAAAAAACAAAATAATAACGTGTTTTAAGCAGGCGGTCGGTCTAAAAGGAGCATCCATAAAAGGCTGAGTGTTTGAGGACTAAAGATGATCGGAGGAACTCCCTCCAGTTTATCGCCAAATTTTTATAAACGATCGGAAGGGATTTCCTGTAGATATTTCTCCCTCTACAGACCATAATATCCTCAAACGATTCACAATCTGGAGGAATTTCAGTCCTAAAAAACTAAACCGACAAGGGGTGATCTCCCTCCCCTCCCCCAGAACCGTCACTGATCCATATCTGATAGGAGCACACGGGTAAGGGATTTTTATCCAACCTTTATCAAGCTCTATAATACAGAGTTACGTTCACAAATACCGCTTAAAACTTTACTGTAACAAAAACAAGCCTCGTGTTATAACCACGCCCACAAGCCCCGCCCACTTCTCTGTGCTCAGAGGATCTATAATGGACCGTCACTCGGCGGGAACGTATATGGTTGCCAGAAGAATCATCATTCCACGAGAAACGCCTCTTTTTGCCCCCTTGCAGGTGCCAACGCGAAGCTGCGCTATCAGATCACGTCGGGTAACACGGGCGGCGTTTTCGACGTCGAGCCGGAGGTGGGCACCATCTTCATCGCTCAGCCGCTGGACTACGAGCAGACTAAACGCTACAAGCTGCACGTGCTGGCATCGGACGGGAAGTGGGAGGACTACGCCGCCGTGGTGGTCAACGTGGTGAACAAGAACGACGAGGCGCCCGTGTTCTCGGTCAACGAGTATTACGGCAGCGTGACGGAGGAGCTGGACGGTTCCCCGGTGTTCGTGCTTCAGGTGAGGGGTTAAACTGGCATGGGGGGGAAGAAAGTTTACTCTCTTGGCAGGAAAAGTTTTGTTAGTCCAAGTCAGCACGCTTTGATCGTTTCAACCGAAAAGTAAGTTTGAAAATATTCTGCTTGATGTTTTAGGTAACAGCCACTGACCCAGATAAAGATGCTGACCAGGAGGCTCTGCGCTACTCGCTGCATGGTCAGGGTGCTGACAGCGAGTTCATCATTGACGAGGTGACGGGGAAGATCTACGCCCAGAGGACTCTGGACCGGGAGGCGCGGGCCATTTGGCGCTTCGTGGTGTTGGCCACGGACGAGAGCGGCGAAGGGCTGACCGGATTCACAGACGTCATCATCAGCGTGTGGGACATCAACGACAACGCGCCCGTCTTCGCCTGCGCGCCAGATAACTGCCACGGGGACGTGCCCGAGAACTCCCCGCCTGGCACGTCGGTCATGGAGATGACCGCCACCGATCTGGACGACGCAGCGGTGGGACAGAACGCGGTGCTGGCCTATAGGATCGTCGGCAACGCTCCTTTGAGCGGGGGCAACAACGGGGCGGACATGTTCGCCATCAACCCAGCCACAGGGACCGTCTCAGTGGCCGTCGCTGGCCTGGATCGGGAGCAGGTTCAGTCGTACCGGATCGTGGTAGAAGCCAGGGACGGAGGCGGCATGATGGGCACGGCCACCGCTACCATCCGCGTTACGGACGTGAACGACCACGCCCCGCTCTTCTTGGACCGGTCGTGTCTGGTGCGGATCCCCGAGAGCAGCGAGCCCAACACGGCCGTGCTGGAGCTGGTGGCCGAGGACGAGGATGCCGGGGAGAACGCCCAGTTGACGTTCAGCGTGGTGGCCGGGGACCCCGAGCAGAAGTTCTACATTGTGAGTCATCGGCAGGAGCAGCGAGGGACCCTGAGGCTCAAAAAACGGCTGGATTTCGAAAGGCCGGGAGAGCAGCGCTTCAACCTGACCATCAAGGTGGAAGACCTGGACTACTCCAGCCTGCTTCATTGCACCTTGGACGTCGAGGACTGCAACGATCACACACCCGTCTTCATCCCCCACTTCCTGCAGCTACCCGCCCTCAGAGAGGACGTCCCGATCGGTACCAGCCTGGCCGCGGTGCTCGCCAGCGACTCTGATTCCGGCCTGAATCGGGAGATCACCTACACCATAGCCCCTGAATCTGACCCCCAGGGGCTGTTCTCGATAGACCAGGCTGGCCTGGTGACCATAGCCGGGCAGCTGGACCGTGAGAGTGTTGCCCAGCATCATTTGGTCATCCTCGCCGCTGATCACGGCACTCCGCCGTTGACCGGGACCGCCACCATCCACATCTCTCTGCTGGACGTCAACGACAACGGGCCCGCGTTTGAGTCCGCCTACTCCCCGGTGGTCTGGGAGAACGTCCCGGGACCTCATCTGGTGCGACTCAACGGCACTTCCACCCTGCTCAGAGCCGTCGACCGAGACTCCGCCGAGAACGGCTCGCCTTTTTCGTTCTCGGTCCCGCCCGAATACCGTTACAGCAGCGATTTTTTCCTGCAGGACAACAGAAATGACACGGCCACCATTACGGCCCTGAGAGCCTTCGATCGGGAGCGGCAGAAGGAGTTCCTTTTGCCCGTCGTCATGACCGACAGCGGGAAACCTCCCAAAACGGTAACCAGTACGCTCACCATTACCATCGGAGACAGGAACGATCACGCCCATGCTGCCGGGGAGAAGAAAATATACATCAACAGTCACCGAGGTACAACGTTCGCATCCGATTTTTACCTGAATAAAGACAATTAGTGCAGAGTTAGTGCTTAATTAGTCGTGCCGCTTAAGAGTACTTGCCTGATTAAAATTGCATTAATGTTTTTTTCCGGCTGACAGCGGTGACGGGGATGACCTTTTCATCAGCTACGCGATAAATTAAATTAGCCACTGTCTACGATTTCCCATTCTTATATCAGTCTGGTATTTAAAGCAGAAAAATGTTCATACAGAAGCTCGAACGCGCTGCAAAACAGGCAGTGGATAATCGTGTACGTGGGACGATAAGTGTGTGATTAAGTCTAGTTAATGAACTGGCTTATTAATGAAGTGATTTCCATGTTTGTTAATAGCTCTTTATTAAATCCTGGATGGATAATCCTAAAGAAATCTATTATCGGAGATTAAGGAGATCGACTTGAACCAAAATTATGCTTAAATCTCTCAATTCAAGTCAAATTTATTTCTATAGCACTTTTTATAAAATATTATATGATCTTAAAAGGCCAATCCCAAATGGAGCGAGCCTAGGGCGACAGTGGCAAGGAAAATCCCTGAAAGTAGAAGGAAGAAACCTTGGGAGGAACCAAAACTCCAAATGAAACCTGTTCTTCTTGGATGGCCCAGATGTTCATTAGGGTAAATACTTAAAAGTAAATGAATATTCCCTCAGTGGAATCTCTTAGTGGTTAAATGACTGAGGGAGTTCCTGCACTCTGGTGGGACTGGGTTCTGTTGGAGACCAGTTGAGTGATGCTGAGGTGGAGGAACATCTACTATAAGTGTGTGGTGCTGGAACATCAGCTCAGAGAGAAAAGAGAATATGTAGTTACTCATGGGTTAGGAGCACAGGGTGTATTATCGTCGTATAAACCCGGTACATGTTGGTCGTTTTTTTGTGGACTAGATTTGCAAAACAATCAGTGAAAAAAAAAAAAAGATGCATTCCGCAAAACGTTGGGACCCGAGCAATTCAGGACAGGTGGTCCAAGCCCAGAGAAGAGGACGGTTCTTAATATGGACCTGTTGTTCCGAGAGCAGCAGGACGAAGTGGTGCATCTGTGCACCGATGCTTTGGATTAACGAGTCCCCCTGTATGAAGAAGAAAGGACGAGGAACAGATAAGACACGACTAAGGAATTAGAGAATTGATCCGCCGAGCAGCACGGCTGGTTTATTGCACGTTAGAACATTTGCTAGACGTTTTATTTGGTGTTTAGCTCCAGCGTTTGACTGAGCCTCCGTGTTTTCGCGCCGACAGGGAGAATGCCGACGTCCGTCCTGGGGAAGGTGTACGCTCCGGATCCGGACGACTGGGATAACAAAACGTACGCCTTTGAAGGACACGTTCCGACGTAAGAACTCCTGTTCCCCTCCTGTCTGCCTCCATCTTTTCACTCCACTATCGATCACTCTCATGTAGGCTTAACATTCTGCATACACACACACACACACACACACACACACACACACACACACACACCTCCATGTTGTTTATTTTGTCCTTGGGAGCTGCTACACATGCACCAGAAAGTCAATCGCTTTTTTTGGTATTCTATGTAAAAAGTGCATCTAAGGAGGCTTTGGAAAAGCCGTTCCATTTCAATCCGAGAAGAAAAGGATATTTTAGGGGTTTTTCTCTCTGCTTTTGGACGTCGTGGTCGGGGTCATTTTTGACCCGTAAGACAACACAAGGGGTTAAAGCGTGCGTAATCAGGTTTGAGAGGTTTGTCCTCGTTCCCTTCCTGTCTGGCTTTCCTCTCTCCCTCTCAGACCCGATATCAGTGCAATCATCCAATGGTTGGGAGGCTGGCTGCCAGAATAAGTTTAAATTTTAAGAAGCAATCAGGCTGATGTCAGTTTTATGGTCAGGGCCTTGAATTTTAAATCGGCACATCTTAGCGGGGCCACTCGCCCTCCAGGTTATCAGCGCTGCTAATTAAAGATGAAGGAAGCTTCTGGGAAAGCTGTTCTGCCTCCCCTCCCTCCATTCTGTCTGATCTCCACTGTCCGTAGGAGTGTTCTCGCCGTCCTCACTGACCCCTCGTCTCATTTTAAAGTGACACGTTTGGTCTGGGTACGTCCCCTTCGCTACTGGACCTCAGGCTCGTTTGAACTAAATGGCAGGTTCTAAAATTTGGTTCGTCGTTGTTAATCGAGATTAAGCCGTCCCGCCAGCGGAACTTTATTAGGGACGTACCTGGTTCCTCCTAGAGGAGCCACTTTGGTACTTTTGGGGCAGTTTGCAATGGAATATGGGATAATAATCTTTGACAATCTTTGATTACGAGGCGAATCAAGAGCTGTCCGTGTTAGGGCTAATACTTTATCAGTAGAAATCTGTATCGTATCGTAAATAAAAACGGCCTCATGAGGTGTGAATTCTTTAAATGATAAATTGAATGTGGTTTGTACTACAGTTAGTTGGGAAAGCCTATAAAAGGAACCACATATGTGTTTCTAATAAAGTGGCCGGCGAGCCTGCAGAATCCATAATTAGTGGTTATATTACTATTGTTAAATAACGTGAATGCAGGTTTAAATTATACAAACACTGTAAAATACACTAAGAGTAAAGTTTCTACTTCATGTTGCCCCTTTTAAACCGTTTTATATAGCCTGTACAGATCATCCCTCCTCCCTCAGCCCATCCCCGAACCTCCTCTTTGGTCGTCGCCGTCCTTTTCAGACATATGGGGTCTGCAAATGAGCAAAAATGAGCAAACCCTCCGAATCTGTCACTTCGCCTCCGTTTTAAATGTTATTCCTGCCCTGTGGAAATAGTTCATGAGAAAACGAGTTTCTTAATCAAATTTCTTGTTCCGCATGTTTCGCCCAAATGTGACCATGACTCCACCCGTCTCCTTACAGCTACTTCATCCTGAACAAGCGCACAGGATTTTTGGTCATAAAAGAGAACGCTCCCCCGGGCACCTACGATTTCCAGGTGCGGGTCTCGGACGGCGAGTGGCCGGACGCCGTGTCCGGCGTGAGCGTGCACGTGAGGGAGCTACGGGACGAAGTCATCTACAACTCCGCCTCGCTTCGCCTCGCAGGTACAGCCTCCCTTTTTCTGAAACGCCGCAGGTCCTCGTCCTTCAGTCTGACCACGTGTCAGAGGTGGCTTTAAATTCGGGGGACGTCTGGTAGTAAGTTCTAACCCCTGCCAGTGAGGAACCGCATGTATTTACATCCCTATCCGTTTTAAAAGCAGGCAAGCCTTGAAAAGGCAACGGAAACAAGAGTCGGAAGCATAAAAGAAGCACTTTGTGTTAGTTCTACCTGGCAATATGAGCACTAATACTTAAATATTACTCCGGTCCTCTCTTTGGAGCTTTACTTGAGTAAAAGTAAAAGTATTATGGTTTATTAGGGCTTCTGCTTTCATTTTTACTCAATCAACTAATTGACCTCTTAACAAAAAATGTCATTAATTTAAAATGACCTGAACCAAAGGGAATTTTGCATAAAAAGTAAGATTTTTGACTTTGGCACTCGAAATAGAAATAATTCAGTACAGTAAAGATATAGCTTGTTGCTCCCACTGACCTTGCTGTCTCTCAGCCCCACACACACACACACACACACACACACACACACAGAGCGGTGTGAAGAATAATAGAAAGCCTCGTTCATGTTGCTTTTGAACCTCCTTGACATTTCGAATCCCATTAAAAAAAAAAAAAGCAGATGTTGATCGCCGTATTCGGGCTTTGCAGAGATTAGTTTTTAATGTGAGCAAAATTTGAGGGGGAACATGCCGAGAACGCGAGTACGGACTGGCGTATGAAGACGACAATTCAAACACCCACATCATGGTACGAACCTTAAAACCTAGCTCATTAAAAAGATGCAAAAAGCCTCGTCTGTTCTCACTAGAATTTAGTGATCTGTCAGGACTTTGTGGAATCAATACTAAAGAAATAGGAAACAAAATAGCTCTAGTTATTGAGTGGCGTCAGTGCAGCGGTGCCTGGTTCTTCTCCAAGCATCTTAAGGAACGTCCGTAAGGACACTGGGGACACTCACAGACCAAATAACAAACAGCTTTGTATTCCTGTTGTTGCAGCTTAGTGATTTGGAATGCATAAGTGATTCTCATCAGCCCAGAGATTTTGATGGACATTTCTATAATGCATGATATCCATCACACCCTGTCTAGGGTTGGTCCTGCCCTGAGCCCTACACCGCCGTCCAGGCACCGGCTCTCCCATGACCCTGTCCCATGACAATGAATTCAGAAACACGTTCTTAAAAACTGCTATGCAAATATTATCTCGTATTTCATTTCAAATATCCAGCTTCTATCCACTTGATATCCATTATCCATTGCAAAATGTAGTGTTTGTAAAGAAACGGGCAGTTTTTCAGAAAGTTTTCTCACATCGCTGTTACGGCGGCTGTCCGTTATTAGACACCCAAAGTAAAAAGTCACTTGGAAGCGAGAGAAGGGCAGATATAAAAGCACTAGAGAAATCAGGCGACAGTCCCGAGTGCTTCTGGTCCAAACCAAAAAAAGGCAAAAGTCTTAGGCCACCATTAGACCTGGTGTTTTACACACAGCCGTTATCACGTTGCCAACACATTTATGACGAT
>JAVSBV010115533.1:0-20451 GCA_033117975.1 Parotocinclus spilosoma
AACTTTATACTTTCGGTTTTGTTTTGTTAGGAGTCTCTAAGCTCCGCCCTTATACCCCTTTTGGTTGTTTCTCATTAGTTCCCCATTCTTATTATACGGCGTGGGATATACTTATCCTGCACATTTAGGTCCATAAATAAAAACACCACCCGCTGATCATAACACTTACAGGACTTTCTTAATAAAAACCTTAATGAACGTTTGGATCAAAGTCCCTTCTTTTATCTTTTCTCTTTTATTTTTTCAACAGGTTCTGATCAGGCAGGTCGAGGAATCGGACGACGTGTTTACGATCGAGAACGCCATCGGTAACCTCCTGTCTCTCACCCAGGATGGACCCCAGCTGTGCACCATCATCGCCAAGGTCAGGACCATGAGGGATTTAGCAGGTTCTCCCACCCGAAGCAACTTACGACTGATACGATTTTAGAGTGGACAGCGCACAGCCTGTAGAGATGAATTAAGGCAACAATTACGTTGTTGTTCTTGTATTCTTGGTGTGTGTGTGTGTGTGTGTGTGTGTAGGAAGGTGCAGTTGTGGCTCTGCTGAAGATCTGCAGGCAGGACTGTTTCAGTTCCCTTTATGCTCCGGCTCTCAGAACTGTCGCCTCCATCTGCTGTGTGGAGGAGGGAATCACCCAACTCGAGAAGGTATAACACACACACACACACACACACACACACACACACACACACACAAACAAACACAAACACACACACACGAATAGTGTTGTACAAAAGTGGCCATTTTCCAGTCTCTTTCCAGCCTGTGGAAGCTACTTTTTCTGATTTCTTTATTTTTTTTTAATACTGCATAAAAGTTTCCTGTTATTCTCTGTTTGTGTTCTGATAAAGAATCGGAGAAACTGGCCTAAGACTTTTGGACAGCACTCCGCAATCGACTTCTCTTCTTCTATCTGGTGGAGCCTCTCCCACAATCGAATTAAAACATGGAAAAGAAACGTTAGCGGCGTGTTTATGTTATCGATTCATTATCACTGACAGGAATAGAGTATCAGATATAAAACAAACATCATTAGTACAAGAATTATGGTCCCTAAATATCCCAGAACCTAATTTAGGAACCGAATACGCAACCCTGTCACTTTTAAGGTCACCTAAATCACCCTTCTATTCCATTCTGATGCTTTTTCTGGCCATCACGAAGCAAACTTTAGACGCCCATGTTGTTTTTGGGTAAATATAAATCATATTCTGACACTCACATTGTAAAAATCTCAAGAATTCAACCTGATGAAGCTTTGTGGAACGTTCTGGATCTGTACCTGCTTCATCCATGTGAAACCAACCGAAGATTTTGTCCTTTTAAAACTTTTTGGACTGTTGTGAAGATCAGGTCGATATCCAGCTCATATAATCATGTTTCTGGTACTTTCTGTGGTACTGACTGTGTTATGTGTGAGCGTGTCTGAAGCGCGTGGCTCGACACGCTCCGAAATATTCCATAATATCAGAGTACGTGTTGTACCTTTTTCCTGATCACAGTATTACGAGGATCCTCAGTGACTGTGAGAAAATGTCCGACCCTTCCTTTCTTTATCAGCGTTTTAATCAAGTCTTATTTTTTTCTCCGTAATGGAAGCAACCCTTGTTTCCGATGGAACCTGAACATTCACGCTGAAAGAATTTGCAGGAAACCTGCTGGAGCTCTCGGGCTTTGTTAAAACTTTTTTTTTTTTAGAGAAGCTGACAGGCGTGAAAAAAAAAACACAAAAAAAGAGAAAAGATTTTCCCAGGAGGAGGTGACAGTAGAGTCGAGAGCAGCGAGCCTGAAAAACACACCTGTTACAGACTGACTGAAATACCTGTAGGGTTTTAATTCTTTACTAAATGAGTTTTAAGTAAATGCATTACATTATTTAATGCACAATGAAAAGAAAATTAAATGTTAGCACTATGCAGTCTGTACCTGCCTTTGGGTGTCGGTTCTGATTAAACAGAGGCAGTCATTCATTTAAAAATAGATATTTCTCAAACATCTCCCAACAATTAATTAGCCTGTTACCTATACGCTCATATTAGAGACAGGAACTAATGTTTGTTTGATATGTTTACACATTTAGCAAACCATACCTAAATAGTACACATTAATGCTTTTTAGTGTATTTTGTAAATATTAGCTGTAAAATTAAATGGAATCGATGTAAATTAGGACCTATATACTTAAAAAATGCACCTCTGTTTACCTGCGCTACGCTAAGTAGCCACCATCTGGTAGCATATTTTTATTTTATACATATGTCATATATTATATTACACAACTACCTAAATAAAATACGTAGTATAAATTAATAACCATTGATTAATGACTACTATTAAACCTATCAGTTATGCTACAAAGATTTAAACCAAGACTCTGATCCTTAAATCTTTCTTATTTATAATTGACGCTATTGCCCGTTTATTAGCACGTAGTTTACAGGGTATTGGTCAGCCTTTTAGCTGCGTGCTAACGCTAGATAAACGACATTGCGTTCATTATAGTGTATTTTTTTAAATGTTGGACTGAATAAACCACAATAGCGTCAGTTGTTTAAAACGAGCCTTCGAGTCTTAAAACAATCCGTTTCTAAAGAGATCTGAGAGATTTCCTTCCTTCTTCTGCACAGGCTAATTAGCCGCTAGCGTCTAGCGTGTTTGCTATTTACGAAAATAAACGTTATAAAGTGTTCATTATGGAATATCTTGGCGTGTTTTTGATAAATTAGTAGAAACATACATATATAGTGCAAAACGGACGCTGAAACGCTAAGGTCTTGTAACAAACGTAAACGTTTATTAGCGCCCGCTAGCGTGCTAATGTTGTGCCTCTAGGTTTGCGTGGGTAGGTTTATTTTTAAACACTGCTCTTTTTAATGAAGAGAACATGTTAAGATATTCAGTGATTGGCACAGTGTAGGATTCGTGGTGTGACGGAGTTTAAAAAGTTTATTAAAATAAACTGTTTTAGTGTTTAATGTACGGATTATTGTTGAATTCACGGATTTTAACGAGTGGATTCGATAACTTGTGTTACAGCACCATCACATGGTCATTAATGGTCATTACGTGTAATGTAGTTCAGACTTTTATAGGAAATGTAGTTCCAAAATGCAGAGCACTGTATAACAGATAGTTGTGTAATATATACTGTGTGTGTGTGTGTGTGTGTGTGTGTGTGTGTAGGTGGATGGAGTGCTGTGTTTAGCTGATATCCTGACAGACGAAGGCTGCACCGAGGCAGCGAGAGCAGAAGCAGCAGCGGTCGTAGCTCAGATCACGTCTCCACATCACACCAACAACCAGCACCTGAGCAGCTTCATCGAAAGCATGCAGGACATCGTCTCAGCCCTTATCAGTCAGTCCATAAGCGTGTCAGTGTGTGCCAAAGTGTGTGTGTGTGTGTGTGTGTGGACCCGGCCCTCTGATTAACCTGTGCGTGTGCGCTTGCAGAGTTGTGCGAGAGCGCCTCGTGTGGCGAGGTGTTCCTGCTGGCCTCGGCGGCGCTGGCGAACATCACCTTCTTCGACAGTTTAGCGTGCGAGATCCTGCTGCAGATCGACGCTGTGCACATCCTCCTCGCCGCCTGCAGGGACCGCCAGAGAGTCGACACGCCTTACTCTAAAGACCAGGTGCCCTAACCACACCCTCACCTTTTTCTTACGCCTGAGCTGAATCCTCCTGAGCTCTAGGTTTTGTAATATGGTCACGACACGGATTCGAAGCTCTCTCTCGTTTCCCAGGTTGTCACCATTTTGGCAAATCTGTCCGTCCTGGAGCAAACCGCCTCCGAGGTCCTGAAGGAGAATGGTTGGTAAAGTAAAACCGTACTAAAATAAGGGACATACGGAGCGTACAACAAGCTTTTTACGTGCAGGAGTCGAGCGTCTGCTGGTACTGCTGGGAGAGAAGCCTTCGTCCTGCAGTCCATCGGAGGGCGCCGCGTGCGAGCGGGTTCAACAGAAGGCTGCTGTCACGCTGGCGCGGTTAAGCCGTGATCCTGACGTGGCTCAGGCTGCCACCGAGCTACAGGGTAAATCCTATTAAACGTTTGGTTTCTGCCAAATATGTGGCGTGTTTGTAAGGAGGCAGCCCGTACCTCCATCAGCCAGCAGGGGGCAGAGCTCAAAACACGTCACAGACCGAAACAAATCCTGCTCTCTATTAGCATAATTATCTGTTAATGAGTAATTAACGAGCAAAGAGACAAAGAGCTTACACATTTAGTACTGGAACCAAATCTAACTGTTTAAATAAGATTCAAAACAAAAACCAAGCAGGAACCAGACCGGAAACCAGAAACAGAACATAATAAGAACCAAACCACGCCTAGAACAAACACCAAAAATAGAACATTATATAGATCCAGAAAAAAAAACCCAGAACCAGAACAGGAACTACAAAAACATGAACTAGAAGCAAAAGAAAAATCAGAAACAGAGCGATGGGAATGAGAGTGAATCTTTGTGACAGAACTGCTAATTACAAGAACCAGAACCAAACCCCCCCCAAAAAAGCAAGCAAGAACCAGAGCCAAACCCCCCCCCCAAAAAGCAAGCAAGAACCAGAGCCAAACCCCCCCAAAAAAAGCAAGCAAGAACCAGAGCCAAACCCCCCCCAAAAAAAGCAAGCAAGAACCAGAGCCAAAACCCCCCAAAAAAGCAAGCAAGAACCAGAACCAACCCCCCCCCAAAAAAACAAGCAAGAACCATAACCAATCCCCCCCCCCAAAAAAAAACCAAAAAAGCAAACAAGAACCAGAGCTAAAACCAACATGAGAACCAGAATCAGAACCAAAACAAACAAAAAAACACAAGAATCAGAATAAAAAGAACAAACAGACCTAAAACCAGAGAACAAAAAAAATAAAACAGTACAGGAACCAAACCCAACCAGCCAGAACTAAAGAGGAACATCCTGTTTTAGTTAAAAAAAAAAAAAGAAAGAAAAACAAATCCATAAATAAAAGACAGAAATCTAACATTTAAAATATTTATTAATAGTTTTTTTGTTTTTTTATCTTGCTTTTATTTTACTCCTGAACTCAGGAAAAGATTCCGATCACTTTTTATAGCTATTATAAAATCTCTCTATATTTTCTTAGCTTGGTGTTTTTTTTGTCAGCGAGGGCTCCTAAACACCTAATCTGTACCGATGGGGGTCGGTGAGGGGACAGGCCATAATTTGGGTGTTTAATGTTTATTGATTTTTACATTTTATTGGTTTGTTTTTAAAGCTGTTCCTCGCCTCATCCAGTTATGTCGATCACCAGCCGAGAGGAACAGCAGCGACTCTGTGCTAGTCGCCTGTCTGGTAAGTGTGTGTGTGTGTGTGTGTTTGTGTTTGTGTGTTTGTGTGTGTATAAAGGTTAGACTAATGGAAGTAGTAATGATTACAGACACTACAGATTTCAGAGATATCAGTGATTGTGTGTTTGTTTGTTTGTGTGTGTGTGTGTGTGTGTGTGTGTATATAAAGGTTGGACTAATGGAAGTAGTAATGATTACAGACACTAGATTTCAGAAATATCAGTGATTGTGTGTGTGTGTGTGTGTGTGTGTGTGTGTGTGTGTGTGTGTGTGTTGCACAGGCCGCTCTGAGGAGATTAGCAGCTGGATGTCCTGATAGTATCGACCCCTCTGACCATCAGCAGCTCATTAAGCCGAGGCTCGTTGATTCGTTCCTGCTCTGCTCCAACATGGAGGAAAGCTTTGTCTGAACCTGAAACTGAACCTTCAACCTTCAGATAAATGTCTGGAACCGCTTTTAATGAAACTCTGTTAATGAAAGACCAGAACAAGAACAAGAACCCGGATTCCAATCAAAATACAAAACCAGAGTTAAAGTTCTACCAGAGCGAGCACGAGAACCAAAACTGAAATTAGAACGCCACACTCAGGAACTGTTAATCGCAAGAACTCGAACCAACCCCCCCCAACCCACACACACACCCCAAAGAGAGCAAGAACTGAAACAAAAAAAGATCCAGAACCAGAGACCTGAAGCAGATCCAAACTCAGCACTAAAAGTAAATCTAAAGTAAAACCACAGCTATACCCAGAACCAAAACCAAAAGCAGAACTAGATCCAGATCAAACACCATCCAAACAAGCAGAACTAGATCTAGAACCAAAACCAAAAACAGAACTAGCTCTAGAACCAAAACCAAAAGCAGAACTAGATCTGGAACTTATGGATAAAGTTCCAGTTTAGCAGAAAAAATATTTGTGTCACAAAAAAACAAAAAACTAAATTAGAACCAGAGACAGAATCAGAATGGATTAAACATCAAAGGAAAACCAAAAACAGAAAGATAAAAAACAAAACATAATACAAGACCAAAAGCATAACAAACAGCAGAACCAGAACAGGAACTACAACATCATTAGCCAGAAGCAGAACTGAAACTAGAACTAGAGACAGGAAGCAGAATGGAGATGGAACTAAAAGCAGAGCTAGAACCAGAGAACACGTGAACCAAAAACGAGACACAACACGAGGACCTGCACCAGAACTAAACAGGAACATTAAAAAAAACCCTTAAAACAAAGAAGAACCAATCAATCCTGGGGGTTTCGTTTTTCCTCTCCTGAAACTTTTGGTGCCGGCAAAATATTTATATAAAAAAGCACATAATAATAGCAAAACATTTTAAATGTACTGGAGTTTTGTTTTGTTTTTACATAAAGAAGTTTGTACGTTTTAATTCATCTGACATTTGAACAAATTCAGCTTTCTGAAAAATGTAAATAAAAACAAGATTCCTTTCATTCTTACTGTTTATAATATTTTAAATTCACTTTTTATTTAAGAAAGCAAAAGAACACGAGGTTTGTTTTGATGTACCAGAAGGAAGTGATGCTTTATGAGTCGTTTTTTACTGTTATAAAAATCAGTAAATGTTCTGTGCAAAATAAAAAACGCCGTGTTTTGTATTATTATTATTAATAATAAAAATAATAATAAATAAAGACTCTATATTAATAAGAAGTGTTATATAATATTATTTTGGATGTCATTTCCATACACTGACTAAACACTTTATTAGAAACACCTGACCTGACCTGCACACCTGCTCGTTACGGTTATCCAATCAGCCGATCAGGGAGCTGCACGCTAATGCATACACACCTGCAGACACTAATTAAGAGCTTCAGTTCCAACGTGAAGAAAAGGTTCTGATCAGGAAAAGTTTTACATGTATAAGGTACGATCTGTTTATTTTTCAGTCACCTTTGGTCGCGTGTAATCATGTTCGGTCAAAACAGTAAAAAAAAATCGTGATTTAAATCAAGATTTAAAAAGTTTTAAAAGTTCGATCCTCTTGACTGAAGTAAACATGTATTACCGCTAAGTACCGCTAGAGTCCGCTAAACGCCACGCGAACAGTAACGAGCTGAGCTCATTAATCAATCATACAGCGCCTTTAACATTCCCTTACATTAAAAACTCATTGTTTTTAACTTTTTATTATATCAATTTTAATAATAAAATCTATATCTAATATATATACATACATACATAGATACAAGTGACAAATATTATAAAGAACTCAATGCGAATAAGAGCTAATTCTCTAAAGGTTGTGTAGCATTTGTGCTTTATATTTTTATAAGCAGTGTATGAAATGTTTTATACAAGTACTTTTCCTAAGGTTCTAATTATGTTACTGTGTATTGGTTGGATAACAGGCCAATGGGGCCTCAAGATAAAGGTCACGTGTTCAATTGCAAGCGACAGACTCGCGTTAAAGTTCGGTGTCTTAAATGCAGAAATAAAGACAATAGTGAAAGAACTGAACTAATGCGCATGCGTGGTTATACTTACGAGCTTACACAACATAAGACGTGGCGTCGCTGCAGAATCTTGGAAGCTACATTAACATTTATTAATATAAATAGAGCTGCTTATACTCTTTAGTCTTTATCTTATATAAACACGATGCAAGAGCAACTGTTTTATGTTTTGTCCAAATCGTTCAGTATTTATTAGTTAAGGAATTGCCATTGAAATATATTCCGTCTTCTTCTCAAAGTAGTAGCCGAGCCTAGCAGCGGCGTAGCTGAAAAAAAAGAGAAGCAGAATCATTATATAAAGACTCGTAAATAAATATTTACTCTTAATTTTAGATCAGCTGTAACGCCATGATCTCACACAGAGCTTAAATGTGTTAAAAATTAATTCTAAACCAACTCACCGTGAGAAATCAAAGTTAATGGTTGAGTATCTGGCCTGTAACAGGGCCCAGATGCCCCACAGCAGATTAGAAGCCTGGACAGAGACATAAATACAAACACAGACTCTTAAAAGGACTAATTTAACAATTATCTCATGCGAATGCTAGAAATTTCTGTTTAGATTTACAAATTGATCAAATCTCATATGGTGCAATGCAAGCAACTGAGGTCTAAACCCCTCCCACACATACAACTAAAAAGTAAACACATTACAGTTAAAATTCTCACAATTACATTAGTTACTGATTTAAAAAAGCATTTGAAGCTTAGTACGTTAGCCTGTACTTCTGCACCTGCGCACGTAATTCATCCATTTTCCCATGTCTAGTGATGAGAAAAATTACTTTTCGGGGAACTTTGAACGAATCTTTACATTTAAGCGAATCTTTTTTAAGCCTAACGCGTGGAAAAAAGAACATTTGGCGACATCTGCTGGTCAGATTCGCGCAACTGCACCTGGAAATCTATACAAACAGCGATTCGAGTTCGAGCATGATTTCTTTCTTAAAAATGGGACTGTTTATTTCTGGAATCTTTTTTATTCTGAATGATTGGATTTTCTGAGTACCTATTCCAACACTGATCTGAGCTACAGCGACTGCCGGCTGTAGGATAAATTGCACCGCTGTCTAGTGTTTGTGTTTGTTTTCAGTTATTTTTGCAGACCTACAGGACACTTTTTTTATGAAGAGACTTATCAAAACAACCAAAAAACTATCAGAAAAAACAGACAGAAAACTGGAATATTCTGAACTCCGTGGAAACACCTTGCCAGAGGCGTGATACAAACCCGAGTAGCTCATTTGAGGTGAGAGCTGGTTTGAGGTTCTTATCTACTCTTGATCGTGTCCTATCAGAGGAAAAGTGAATCTTATCTGGTTCAGCGTCTGTCCAAGGCGGTCGTTGCCCCACCGGGTTCCATCCTGGACCACTGGTTCTGGTTCATGTACCAGGAAAGCAGTAACGAGATGTTTCCTCACCAGTGAGAACTTGCAGACTTCCACGTAGAGCTTGTGAACGTCCCTTTCGGTGATGGTGGACTCCGAACCGCTGCTGATCTTCAGGCTCTGCAGATACTCCCTCAGCCAGTCCAGCTGCAGCTCCAGACTCGGGTACAGACTGTAATCCACGTTACTCACACCTCCCAAAATAGAAAGTGCATCTTCTGACTATCACTGAACTGCTAATATCACGGGATGGCTCGTACGACGTCTGGAGGATCTCACCTAGGTTCGGCATGGTAAACCTTTACCTGCAAATTCGTTGAAGTGGTTGCCAATGTCGAAGGCTTGGTAGTTAAAATCGGCGTACTCGTAGTCGATGAACTTCACCACGCCTAGAGGAAGAAGCGTTTTAGGATCAAGCCCAGTCGGGAAGTGCTTGGGGCGGGATGGAATATGCAAATCATCAGTGCAGTGTCTCAGGAACCCACCAACATCCTCTGGGAGGAGGGCTAGGGCTGCACCCATCACGTGACCTCACCTTCGTCTGAATTGTAGATGATGTTCTTGGTCAGTAGGTCATTGTGACAGAGGACGGTTGGAGACTGGACTCCGTTGAGGTGCCCCTTCAGCTCCTCTATCTCCGTCCTTAAAACCTCCACGCTGGGAATCTTCAACCGAGAACCAGATCTGAAACTTACAAAGCTAAGAGTGACTGACCGGAGTCGCCTCAAGGGGGCGTACCTGGATTTATCCCCATCTCACAAGCCTACAAAGCCAGAGCCAGGTCAGACCCAAACACAAGAACCTTGGAACTGAAAGGGGAACCCATGAGGAACAGAAGGATCCTCTATAAAGTTTGTTACCTCTGTGGTTGATCTTGGTGATTCTTTGAGCTCTGAAGGATCTGAAGGTAGTTGCTGAATTTTGACCACAGCACCGGCTCCACAGTCGAGCTGGAACTCTTTATCTTTATTGAGTGGATTTTACCCATTTCTACAGCCACCAGTCTGGAGAACACAAAAAGGTTCTTACAGTATTTGGAACTAGTAAATACGATACAGGCCGGGACGACAACGCACTTAAAGGCACTTAATGTCGTCTTAAAGCCAGGTTATGTTGCTCTAAAATCTCGGTGTACTTTTCTGCATTAATGCTGCATCCCAAGGGTCCGGACCCGACCCCCGACCCCGTACCATGATAGAGCCTCGCTTTTGGACTTGTTTCTCATAACAGTCTGGATTCTCCTTTCTTATCTGTAATCCTGATCCCCATTTTCATGGTGACGGTTCATCCTAGATGGCTCAGAACCCAGAGAAGTGGGCGGAGCTTGTGTGGGCGTGGTTATAACACAAAGCTTGTTTTTTGTACAGTAAAGTTATAAGTGGTATTTGTGAATGTAACTCTGTATTTCTGGAATGTATATATTTTAAAAGATTAGATTTTTGGACTACCTATTCCAACACTGATCTGAGCAACAGCGACCCCTGCCGGCTGTATGATTAATTGCACCCCTATCTAGGGTTTGGGTTTGTTTTTAGTTATTTTTGCAGACCTACAGGACACTTTTTTTATGATGAGACTTGTCAAAACAACCAAAAACTCTACCAAAAAACAGACAGAAAACTGGAATAATAACACAATAAAGTGCTTGAACATTCTGGAAACACCTTGCCAGAGGCGTGATACAAACCCTAGTAGCTCATTTAAGGTGAGAGCTGGTTTGAGGTTCTTATCTACCCTGGATCGTGTCCTATCAGAGGAAAAGTGAATCTTATCTGGTTCAGTGTCTGTCCATTGAACGACCTTTAACCAAGGGTCCGGACCCCGACCCCATACCATGATAGAACCTCGCTTTTGGACTTGTTCCTCATAACAGTCTGGATTCTCCTTTCTTTGATCTGTAATTCGGATCACTGTTTGGTGACGGTCCATCCTAGGTACCTCCGAGCCCAGAGAAGTGGGCGGAGCTTGTGGGCGTGGTTATAACACAAGTTGTTTTTTGTACAGTAAAGTTATAAGCGGTATTTGTGAATGTAACTCTGTATTATAGAGCTTAATAAAGGTTAGATAAAAATCCCTTACCCATGTGCTCCTATCAGATACGGATCAACAACCGTTCTGAGGGAGGGGAGAGAGAAATTCCTCCAGATTCGTAATGGTTTAAATCCCTTAAAATCTTTCCTTGAGAAGCATCGTTTATAAACATTTACAATCATGTCAATACTTTTTTACCTCATTACTAGCCCTGAACTGCCGACCTTTGTTTTGGAATGCGTTGTGTAGATGAGGTTATCTAACTCTGGTTGTCGGTGGAGGTTACTCAGTTGGCTAAACCTCCTCTCTGGTGCTGTTTGGGGATGTAGTCGTATGGTTTTTTTAAGGTGTTTCTCTGTAACAGCCTAAAACGACTGACGTTTACCATTTGTAAGGCCTTTATTGTTCCTGATTTGCTCAAACGTGACACAGAGGTACCACACCAAGAGCTCCTGTCCTGGCTGGATGGGACGCCGGCATCGGTACAGAATCCCTCACCCATACTGGAACGCCACTAGGTTCTGCTCTTCGTCATTACGTGCACAGCTCACGTACCTGAGAGGAGTAAACAGATTATAAGGCAACACGTTCCAACCAAATGTGAATATGGACTGTTAAGGAACTCACCTCATCCTGAGTCCTCCTCACGCTGCTTTGGTATATCTGTAAAAAATAAAGCAAACCGCTCTAAATTTATTGGAAACAAATGCTGGCAGGGGCAAAACTGGCCTAGTCGGGCATTTTTATTCTACTAAAGAGTTTAGAGACTCTTTGTTTTTTGGAATCAGGACCAACAGCAGCTCGGCCACAAATATGTTCAAGAAAGCCTTATCCTTATTAAACACTTAACTTCAAACTCACCACCCAGGAGTATCCACTGTTCATCGCTTCCCCTTTATGTACCAAATCTCATGCTGGTCCACAGAGGCGCTTGATGTTCCTCCACCTTCCGGTTAGGCCAGACTTTTTTTTATTGCTTGTTTCGCAGATCCGCCGACGAACATATTTTAAGAATACAACAAAAAAAATATATATTTTTTGGTATTTCGCGGATCCACCGCTGTACCAATGGTTGAAATAAAAAAAAAAACATTTTTTTACATTTTTTAGCTTTTTCCGCCCTCTGGTGGAGAGCCAACGGTATTGTTCCGTACATTAAATTTTTTCCAGATTCACATTAATTTTATTGTAGATTAAATAAATTTTATTTTTAAAATTGTATTGTTTCCACATAGTCCTCGAGAAATTGAAAAGTGCTGAACAATAAAGTTTTGGGGGTTTTTTTTCCAGTTTTTTCCTCCCTCCTCAGTAGATTCTTAAGTAGGGACATCCGAGGAACAAGAAATTTAAAAAGTCTGGCCTTAAGAGTAAAAAAGGAGAAGATTAGGAATAGAAGGTTAAAATGTACACAGACCGGATTGAAAATCTGACATTTAGATTATGTCATACAGATGTAATCTTCATCTCTGGGTTCTTATTTAATGGGCACATGCTGTTGTTCCACAGGGTTGATGACGTCTTCGGCGGAGCTTGTGGTATGAATGGACATCCTGGCAAAGCTAAGGACCACAGAAGAAAGAAAAACATTTACAGAACTCAGACTGGTTTCTCAATATGCAATGGTTAGAACTTTACCGAATAAGGAATCTTCCCAGTGGAAACTGGTTTATTTGGTGTGCTTGGTGTGGCATGCATGACCATGATGTGAAGATGGAATGGGATGGACAAATTGCTAAAAACACCACAAAAACAGGATATTTTGTGTATTGGACGCTGGTGCTCTGATCAGTCAGCTTTACCAGCAAGACCAGCTAAACCAGTTATTGACCAGTACACCAGCATCCGAAACACAACACATACTGGTCTTTGCTTACAGGAATATGAGCTTTCTAAACCTTTTTCATTTAAACGGCGCCATTTTCTACTACTGAGGCGATTTCCACAATCACACAGCGTGTGCCTGGCTTAAGGGCGAGTAACAAATCGCTTCACACCACCCACCAGTGCACTACATAGGGTATCGATATAGATAACCTAGATATTTTACCACAAAGTGAGTGGATGTCTGATTACTATCTCTTAGTTATTAAGCTATTTTTAACAAATAAAATTAGCCTCCTCCCTCGTTATCGCATCATGTGCACTGTTACTTATATGTTACTTCTAATACTCCACCTGCATTTATTTTAACCTTCCAGACCAGACTTTTAATACAGATGGAGCAAAATCATCTAGATCTTTCACTCAACCAATTAGAATGTGTATTTCACTGAACTCTGGATATAGTTACTCCTGCTAGGGTCAAATGTATCAGAGAAAAAAGGATTAGTATAACGACCACACCCATACTTACCCCAATAAACAATAGTACAGTGAAATATTCCCATAATAAACATACATTATATCCTCATAATTACCTCTAATCAGGATTTTTATTATCTTTTACTTTAGGGTTTGTGAAGTGGATGTATAAAACCCCTGCCCTGTGTGAGGATCGAACTCACGACCTTCAGATTATGAGACTGACGCGCTACCTACTGCGCTAACAAGGCACTAAGAGATCATCCATGGATCCACGGCTATAACTGTCTGAATTAAAACCTCTGAAGTTTGAGAGAAATGTATTCCAGATCCTCACAGTGATTCCAGTCACCACCAGCACTCTAAGTTGAATATCTTACGGTCCTGCCAAAAAAAAACTTAACAGCTGATTTATCTCTTAGTATTGATACTGTATTGTTAGAAAAGTTAGTCCTCTCCTAAATGACCTGATTGTTGAGTTTACATAACATTCAGGATACAATTCAGTCAGGTTTTAGAACACACCATAGCACCGAGTCTGTCCTTGTTAAAGTAACTAATAACTTACTTCTGGCCGTTACCTCTGGAAATTGTGCTGCTTTAATTCTAGATCTTAGTACAGCTTTTAATACTGTTGACCAGACTATTTTGTTGGACCGTCTGAAGTGTAATGTTGGCATCCAATGTACAGCACTTAAGTGGTTCGCCTCTTATTTGGAAAATAGATCCTTCACTGTCAGGATAGGCTAGTTTTCCTCCTCTTTAGCCTATGTTACCTGTGGGGTACCTCAGGGCTCTGTCCTGGGACCTGTTTTGTTTTCCTTATATGTCAGAACTACAACATTTCCTACCACTGTTAAGCTGATGACATTCAGCTCTATTTTACACTAAAACCAAGTATAAAGAGCTCACTACGTACTATACTGGACTGCCTACAAGATATAAAAAACTGGATGTCTGAGAATTTTTTAAAAATTAAACTGAGAAGTATTAGCCAAACTTAAAAATATTTTATCATCTAAAGACTTGGAGATAATTGTCCATGCATTTATTACTTCTCCAATTGATTACTGTGACTCACTATACCTGGATCTATCAAGAAAGAAAAATCAAGAAAGAAGGAGGGAATAAACTTGACCAATCAATTTAATTGTGGCATAAGAAACCAACCTACACCAAAAATAATATAAAAGGGACAACAACGGGTAATAATTCAGATTGTGCATAGATATGATTGTGTATGGATCTGAGATATTGTAATAAACTGTACTTGCTGCTTCATCTGCACCTGAGTTGAACTAAGTTCTTCATCGATTGGAATTATTTATGTTTTCCTTGGAAACCCACGACAGTGTGGATCCATAAAGGGCGTTGTACTGCCTTGTTAGCGCAGTAGGTAGCGCGTTAGTCTCATAATCTGAAGGTCGTGAGTTCGATCCTCACACAGGGCAGGAGTTTTATACATCCACTTCACAAACCCTAAAATAAAAGATAATAAACATCCTGATTAGAGGTAATTATGAGGATATACTGTATGTTTGTTATGGGAATATTTCAGTGTACTGTTGTTTATTGGGGTAAGTATCTGTGTGTTTTTTATCATTGCTAAACTTATACATTTCCTTTTCTTTATAGATGCTGAGAAACTGGTTCATGCATTTATAACCTCGAGACTGGATTACTGTAACACTTTTCTTACTGGATGTTGTAATAAATCCAGATTATAGAATAAACTTCCTACTTTAGTTAGAGATTTAGACTTATTTACTCAGGATTTTAGTTAGATTTAGACCATGACTCATGGCTCAGGTCGGCTCTTACCTCTTAGCTGTGTTACTTTCTGGCTCCTCCCCTTTATAGCTATGCTGCTATAGTAGTGCTGCCGGAGTTTTCATGCTGCACATGGTATCAGTGATTGATAATAGACCCTGTGCTCCTAATCCATAAGTAACTACATTTTCTCTTTTCTCTCAGAGCTGATGTTCTGGTACCAGTTCCATCACCACACACTTAGATGTTCCTCCAGCTCACCATCACTCTACTGGTCTTCATCATCAGAAACCAGTCTCACCAGAGTGCAGGAACTCCCTCCATCGTTTGGACATTAGGAGACGATGTGTCTCTAAGGACCTCCCACTGAGGACTCATTTTATAATCTATTTTGTTTTATAATTTAGTTTATTTATTTTATTACTAATGACAATTTTATAATTAATTTGTTATTGATTTAAATTATTTACCTAATTTTGATATAATTTTATATACTTTTAAGTAATTATTTTATTAACATCTGGGCCAGACAAGGAGGTCTGTTGAGTCTTGGTTCCTCCCGAGGTTTCTTCCTACTACTTTTAGGGATTTTCCTTGCCACTGTCGCCCTATGATTTCTCAACTTGGGTTTGGCCTTTTAAGATCATATAATATTATAAAGCTGATTTGAGACAATGCTCCGTTATAAAAAGCTCTATAGAAATAAATTTTACTTGAACTGAATTGAAATATTCCGATAACAAACATACAGTATATCCTCATAATTACCTCTAATCAGGATGTTAATTATCTTTTATTTTAGGGTTTGTGAAGTGGATGTATAAAACACCTTCACTGTGTGATGATCGAACTCACAACCTTCAGATTAGGAGACTGATACGCTACCTACTGCGCTAACATGGCTGGAACGTTAACAAATAACATTTATATTTTGAATAATCTCAGAGAAAAGTGTAGAATACAGGCTTTGCTCATGGTGACCCTGAAAAGTGATGGTTATGATGGTTAATACTAGTTCATGGTTACACAATATCACACAAGTTCAAATAAACAGGTGCAATTAAATACACACAACGTGTTTGTGTTACATTTATCACATCACAACATTTAATGGAATTTTTAATTACTTGTTTCATTTGTAACTGTACTGCCCATTAAAAACACTCGTATATGATGGGATTTGTTGGTCGTCACCAGAATATTGTAGTAGAAATAGAATCAGGAACAGAAACCTTAAGAACTGCCCACATCTACTAAAATCAATTATTTTAAGAGCGAGAAATGGTGCCTAAAGTCTAAGCTAATGAGCTTTGGGAAGTGAGTTAATCTAATTTAAATACATTTACATTAAATGGCAGGTAAAATGCTCAAAAATAATGACTGTGATTATTATAGAATTATCCCATTTCATGAAATACAGTAAATTAAACACGTATCACCCCTATAAAACACCTCAAACACACCTTAACAGTCATAAAAATAAACAATAAAGACTTAGTTACTAACTGGGGACGATCCAAACACCACTAAATAACAGTGAATTTTTTTTTAACCAAAGTTATTACTTGTTTATTTCCCAGAATAGGTTTGTTTAAGTATTGTTATGTATTTATTTTAGTAAGTAGATTTAAAAGCACACACTGGCTAATCGAGTTAATGCACTTTATTTCTGTATAACAATGTAAATTTGAGTAAGGAAAAACAAATGACATTTAATAATTAAAAACCCCTGAGTGAGAAACATCCACAAGATCCCAGAGCTCGCAGCATTCTACACATTAACACATACATAATAAATCCGTGGGAAAATGCATTATGGGTAATGCAGTCACTTACATTAGCAAACCAGGGCTTTAAATGCAAAGAAGATCAGTATTATTATCAGTAGTCATCTTTATAATTTCAGATTCAGGTTTTTATTAAATGGTTGGTCATTATTTTTGTGTACAAGCAATAACCGCTTTTAACATTTAAATCAGTTTAGATTTAAATGCGGCGCAATGAAAAGACTCACCGGATGTGAAAGTTTAATCGTACACACCTTATCTTACAAATACCTGAGTTTTAGACATGACCCATTATTAAGATTCATCAAATAAACCTGTATAATGTGTTCATAATGTCAATATTTCACTTTTTTCAGTTATATCAGCAGATTTCCACAGTGAAAACTAAGTGATAATGTCTGTATTAATACAGAACAACATACTTTATGGCTTTTATTTCATCTTTAAACGTTTATACGGTACAAATAGAATAATTAAGTAACTGTATTATAAAACGATTCAGTGACTGAAATGTTTACTTTGCTACGGCTCCCGTTGTGCAGGATGGACTTAATTCCACTGTTTAGTGAGCTTTGGCACCATCTACTGGTGAGATATGGAAATTGCAGGACCCGATGCATGCGCTGTGCTGAAAATCGAACGCGTATATATACACAATATTTATAAAGAATGTATGAGTTATTGATTTTGCCTCATTAATCAATAGTGAAGTAGCTTTTTGTCTTAACCTATAATAACTTTATCTTCAATCTTATGAGTTTGAGTCCCTAAAATATTGCACAACCCATACGTGAAACGCAGAGCTTTATGGTTAGAGGATCAACAGTAAGCTACTGTATCACTTTGGTGCATTTCTATCATTGGTAAGATACTTAGCTTAGCTGTTAGCAAGCTAATCTGGCTAACAGATCACATATCTTTGGTAAATGTTGTAAATAAAGGTGACTTGATTTAAGTCCCAAATTATTTCAGAAATACAAATTTAATTCCAGATGAGAACTAGCCCTCAAACTGTAAATCAACTAAAATTGTGTCATCAGAAATTCTACATCTGACGACTGGAGTTTAAGATGATCAGATTAGGATCCAGGATTAGTGATGGATATTTAACTTGAGGATTAATGTGTAGGATTAGCGTTTGATGTTAGGGTTCAGTATTAGGGGTGTCAGAGATGGGTTTGGGATTAATGTTTAGGATCCAGTTAAGGATTACAGTTTTGAGGAGTTCTGAGAATTAAAGTTTGAAATTACAGTTCAGGAAATGGATTAGGACTGAGTTTGGGATTATAATTCAGGACTGGGGTTAGGAAATAGGGGTTGGGATTAGAGTTTGCGATTAAGGTTTAAGATTAGGGGCTGGGATTGGAGTTCAGGATTAGAGGTTATAATTAAGGGTTGGGGTTAGAGTTTAAGAATAGGATTTATGATTAGGAGTTGGAATTAGAGTTCAAGATTTTGGGATTATGATAACAGTTCAGGATTAGGGTTTAGGATTTTGGGATTATGATTGCAGTTCAGGATTAGAGTTTAGGATTAGGGGTTGGGATTAGAGTTTAGGATTTTGGGATTATGATTGCAGTTCAGGATTAGAGTTCAGAAATTAAGGTTTAGGATTAGAGTTTAGGACTAGGATTTATAATTAGTAGTTGGAATTAGAGTTCAGAATTAGGGGTTGGGATTAAGGTTTAGGATTTTGGGATTATGATTAGAGTTCAGGATACGAGTTTAGGATTAGGCTTTAGGATTAGGGTTCAGGATTAGGGTTTAGGATTTTGGGATTATGATTAGAGTTCAGGATTAAAGTTTGGAATTAGGGTTTGGGATTAGAATTGGGGATTAGGATTAGGGGTTAGGATTAAGGATTAGGGTATTAGGATTAAGGGGATTAGGCTTAAGGGGATTAGGATTTAGGATTAAGGGGATTAGGATTTGGGGTTTAGGATTAAGGGGATTAGGATTAAGGGGATTAGGATTTAGGATTAAGGGGATTAGGATTAGGGTTTAGGATTAGGGGTTTAGGATTAGGGGTTTAGGATTAGGGGTTGGATAACAGTTCCTCACACGGTTCCTAAATCAGTTTTGGGTTTGGTGCTCATAATCCGTGAACAGAATTCGCCAGTTCCTCCAGACGAGGGCGATCATCACGCCTCCCAACACCATGACCAGCAGGTGCAGGCGTCCTCGCAGGAACGGGGCGATGCAGCGCGTTACCATGGAAACACAGACGAGGAGCGCAGCGGCGACAGCCAGGAGGACGTTAATGGCTTTGGCGAGGAGCTTCCGGCTGCAGACGACGTCGTTCTCCACCTGGACCACCTGCACCTGGTGCTCCAGCTTACAGAGCCGGGAGTGGCAGGACTCCAGCACCTCCTGGTGGAGAGAAGCCATAACGCATGTCACTACATTACCAGTACCGGCTGGGAAGTGTCCCAAGAGGAAGTGAGTGTTTTCTCCATTTCCTGTAACGTCACACCTGCAGGTCTCTGGTTCTCTCGTTAGCCTGATACGCCACCCTTTCCTCGATGCTAGCTAACTCCTGCTTCAGATTAGCCATCTCGTGCTGATGGAGTTCCACCAGATCATTGAGCCGATCCTCTAAACAATCCACCCTGAGAGACGGAGAGACAGAGAGAGACAATGAGACGAGCAGAGAGACAGAGAGACGAGCAGAAAGACAGAGAGAGACAATGACACAAGCAGAGAGACAGAGACAGAGAGACAAGCAGAGAGAGACAATGACACGAGCAGAGAGACGAGCAGAGAGACAGAGAGACGAGCAGAGACAGAGACAGAGAGACGAGCAGAGAGAGAGAGACAATGACACGAGCAGAGAAACATAGAGAGCCAATGACACGAGCAGAGAAACATAGAGAGACAATGAGACGAGCAGAGAGACAGAGAGACGAGCAGAGAGACAGAGAGAGACAATGAGACGAGCAGAGACAGAGAAACAGAGAGAGACAGAGAGACGAGCAGAGAGACAATGAGATGAGCAGAGAGAGAGAGACAGAGAGACGAGCAGGGAGACAGAGAGACAATGAGACGAGCAGAGACAGAGAGAGACAGAGAGACAGAGAGAGACAGAGAGACGAGCAGAGAGGCAGAGAGAGACAGAAAGACGAGCAGAGAGACAGAGAGAGACAATGAGACGAGCAGAGAGACAGAGAGAGACAATGAGACAAGCAGAGAGACAGAGAGAGACAATGAGACGAGCAGAGAGACAGAGAGAGACAGAGAGAGACAATGAGACGAGCAGAGAGACAGAGAGAGACAATGAGACAAGCAGAGAGACAGAGAGACGAGCAGAGAGACAGAGAGAGACAATGAGACAAGCAGAGAGACAGAGAGAGACAATGAGACAAGTAGATGGAAAAAGAG
>JAVSBV010115544.1:0-20450 GCA_033117975.1 Parotocinclus spilosoma
CAATTTGGAATAAGGCTGTAACGTAACAAAATGTGGAAAAAGTGAAGCGCTGTGAATACTTTCCGGATGCACTGTAACTCAACAAAATACAAAGACAAACACACACACATACACTATCACTGTTTGGAACAGGCTGGTTCACTCCCTGGATTATTATCAGTGTGCTGATGGACAGCCTTATCTGAAAAATGCAATCATTTTGCTTTTATGTATACCAACACAACATCCATCCTCCATCTTTGAGAGTGTTTCAAGAGGGGTGAGGTGGGAGGCACTACAGCAATCATCTATCTTCATCTCTTCATAACTCCAGCACTCTAAAATGGCAAAGCTCACACACCACACATTCATTGTGTTTTTTGGTGGTGGTACACACATACTGCATCAGTGTAACTCTGTTTCCCATTCCCAGTGCCATATAATTCTTGTGAGGTAGTAAATGTGAAATGTGGTAAACAACTCTGAACACAAGGCAATCAAAAAACCTCACTGGACAGAATAATTAAACATTGTATACCAGACTGACACTTCAGGACAGTACTAGGTTGGTAGATTTATTTTGTTGAAATCTGTTTTGTAGAAGGGCAGCTTACTATATCTATATGCTATATACATCTGCTTAAGACAATTCCTACATGGTATCCTGGAGTGATTTGCTCTTTTACATAAGTTACTCTGTGATTTTATTTTTGTTTGGATCATGTTGCTGTTATTCTTCCTATTTTTTTACAGGCACTTACTGTTTTTTTTTTTGTAACTCAGTGGCTTTTGATACTTTAAGTCTCATGCATATATACATATCCAAGATTATATAGACACATACCACCTTGCTATTTGTAAAAGAGGGTTTTGACTGCTGCTACTTGTCATATAACTTCTAGTAGTCAATCTGAGACTTCAATTTTATGAATAGAGGCTTTTAAAGTGCCACTGCACTATTTAATCTGACGGGTTATTGGGAGACCTCTAGTCTAAATGGGCTATTAAAAGGGTATTATAAATTAACTAGTTTTAATGTTTGTTTATTTATTTAACATAATCTCAGCATTAGTCTATATTCATTTCAAGAGCAACATTATAATGGTACTAGTCAAACATGCCCATAGTGAAAAAAATAGAGAAGTAACCTAAAGCATTAAATCTAAACCCAAAGACTATAGATTGTGGACGAAAACCAGAGGGAAAAAACATGACATGGGAAGGTTATGCAAACTCACCACATGAAGAGCCTGAGGTTGCCACAAGTCTTTTAGTTTATGATAATTACTTAGCTAGACTGCAAAATGGCAAACAATAGTGGATAAATTATTCCATGTAATCAGCTCACTGAAGGTTGCGAGTATAATGATTCTAAAATGTGTTCCTAATGACAATGCATTTGAAGATATTTATTTTGGTATCTTCAGGCTACAGCGTGAAGAAATGTAATAGGTTTGCCATAGCAGTCAATATGTTGTCAGTGTTTCTACATAATGTTGAAGTGTTTGGGAAGCCTGTTTGAGGCTATCAGTTATATTTAAGATTAATTTACACTTGTAATGGGCATTGCTTTAACCAGTAATATCATTAGCTCCATTGTATATTGTTACAGAATAGAACAATACAAAACAGTGTGTGTATATATCTTACTGGCTCACAAAGTCTCATCCATAGTATAAATATTTAACAGCCATTTATGTTTGTACTCCCCATTCACTTTATCTTAATTGTGTCAGTTTGCTATTATTGTATCCATTGCATCGTGTGAGCTAATCAGTGAATCCAGAAAAATAATCCAGAACAATTCCAGATACATCGAGAAACTGTGGATGTTGCTAATTTGGTGTCAGCTTCCAACACAGCCCTTCCACTCTCTAAGTCTGTTAAGTGATACATTCACACAATCTGAAATGCATTCATATCTTCTGTGATGGTCTATTTTCTTTCATTTTATAAGATCCCTTTAATACATTTTAATGTTGGCAGAATCAATCTGGATATCATTCTTAGGAAAAAAAATCAATACTAAACGTTGGAACAAGCAGTTTCTCTTAGCCATAATAAGCCAACAGAAACAAATGTGCTTTCCCTGTTTTCTCATTTTTCATTTGATACATTCTTGAACTTTTGGTCTAAAACACATAAGGCAACAATCTGTTATAGATTAGATGGTACTTAAGTTGAATTCAGATTTAATGAAGCCAGTATTTTTCTTATGCATTACTAACTTGTAGTAGATGCCCTTATCTAGACTGTTTTACAGTTTATACTGTTTTATTTATTTTGTTAGCTTGCATTTCAGCAATGTAAAAGTGGCAACATAGCAGTCTTGGGCTTTGTATCCTCAACCTTCTAGTCAACAGTCCAGTATTTTTATTGCTGCCCCACCACTGCCCTTCTAAATATGGTTGTGAGATTTTCATTAAACAGATGCCCTACTCCAGAGCAGCTTAAAGTTTACTTAGCAGTAGAGCAATAAGGGTCTTAATGGTCTAATAGTTACAGTTTAACAAGACCTGGATTTCAATCCACAACCCAATTTAGGTGTGCATAACCTAAACTACAAGGCCACCACTCTCATTTACTTGACTTGAGTTTCTTAATAAACACACTGACTGTGCAGTAGGATTACAGTTCAGTAAAGGTTTGTTTTGGTAACGGTTTGCATTTCCCTGATAGTAATAAAACATTATCTCTGATAATAAAAATTAATGCATGCACACATTTTCTGACCAATTCTGTAAGTGAATATATGTTTTAATTAACTTTGCATAATGTTGGTTATAATATTTGATGTTCTCCCAATATCTATTTGCTTTGAACCATATTTTAGCACAGCTGGGGCTGTGGTAACCCCAGCATTGTGATAAAACTGCATGCCACATGCAGCGTTGTGGGCTGCCAAAACTATTGTTGAGGTTTCTTCATCGGTACTGAACTACGGATGACCACTGCATGACTTGTCTACAAGCCCCATTTCTTGTAATGTGGCTATGAGGGATGCAGCAGTACTGTGTGATATTGTGGGTCACTCTGGTTGTCAGTTGTTGACGTTGTTGTATGATATGGCAGCTGTGTTCCCCAGACATCAGAATCGTCAATTCCTAAAACTTGTCATGTTCTGGACAGCCTTCAAATTCCTGAAAATAAACTATAAATTGCTTCCATTACACCATGATGTTGTTAAATCTTTAACTAAATAAACATATAGACAATATAGATAAAATAAAAAAGTAAAGTGCAAACAAAGTCATTGTTGGTAATAAATTGGCATAACAGTGGGTTTAAAAACAGGCTGATGAATATATTGACTAGGACTTGAATTTGTCTCTTAAATAGTCCTTGAATTAAGGGACTTTTGTAGGTTAAATTAGGTGTTTAACAACCTGATAAAAATACACCAGAATGTAGATAATAACATCAACTTTATTACAAATGCCCCCATCTCCTCCCACATTAAAAGTGCTTCTGGTGCCCCTGCAGCAGATATTGGGGATGTGTCAGATGGTGTGGAAGCAGCTGTGTAAACATACTTACTGGGTAAAATCAGCTGTTACTGTTGATGAAACACAGACTGGTACAGTGTGAAATGCACCTACTGAATCCTGCTTCCCAATTAACATAATTTGCATCTGGTGAATTGTTTGTTTGTTTATTTATTTATTTATTTGTGTATTTGTATTTGCACTGTAGCATATGAAGTAGCACACCATCAGACTGAGAAAAATGTTTTTTTTGCCGGATCTAATACAAATCATGCAGCAGGCTTATATAAAACAATACCATAGGTTTTGTATTCACTTGATCCCTAAAATTATTGCTTAGATTAGTGGTTCCCAAATGTTTTTTATTAGATCTTGGGTTAAGTGGGTGGTGTCGGTGGGGGGCTGCAGCTTGCAAAAAGATGAGAACCCCTGAATAGTGGGATACAGTACGGAGTCCAGCTAGGAAATCTAATAATAAAAAAACACCTCTTATAATTGGTTTAATGTTAAAAAATGTATTGTGGAATTGAAATCTGTAAATGAAATTTGTTATTCCAAACATTCATTCATAATTTTATCCGCTTATCCTGGTTAGGGTTGCATGAGGGCCAGTGCCTTGCCAACAGCACAGGGTGCAAGGCAGGAACCGTATACAGGACGCCAATACATCATAGCACATACACTCACACACACACACATTCCACACACTAAGGGCACGGTGGAAACACCAGTTAACCTAACAAGCTTGTGTTTTTAATGTGGTAGGAAAGTAGAGTACCCAGAGAAAACCCCAGTAAGCACAGGGAGAACATGCAGACTCCACAAAGGATGACGTCAGTGCTACACACTGCACAGTCATGCTGCCTAAGTCCTAACAAACTACATGCAAATTATTATCAAGTATTAAAAACAATGCTAAATCTTTTAGAGCTATTATTTGGGGTGTAATTTACTAAGAGCATAAAATATAATCAAATGTACACTCATGTACATGCTCAAAAAATTGGGGGATATTTCTAAATGAATATGAATACAAATATGAATAAAATCCCTCAATAACTGCTGGCCAATTTGATCCTGTCCATTTGTTAGTCCTGGGTGACCATTCACCCTACTGAACAGTCTATGTGTAGCACCTCTCATTCAGTTTGACACACTTCTGTACGCCCTTATAAAATTTGTCACTTGCTATGCAATCACGATGATTGATTGTTTAATGAAATCAAATCATATGCTTCTTTTTTAAACACTTCATACTTATTTTGAAATCTCCCCTCATTTTTGTGAGCAGCGTAATATTTGTTAAACCTCTTGACTTACTAACTGAATATATTTAGAAGCTGAATATATGGAGGAGAGATGTACACATTTTGTGCACTTATCCTGTTCTTGTTATGCTTGTAATTTGGGACATCCAAACTTCCATTATGGCTTTGCAGTTATATTATACCGTTGCTCTATATTAAATTTTACAAAAGCATATATTTGAATTTGCTCTATGGCTGTGGGTACTGTGGAGAGGAGTGTACATTGAACTCTTAAATTGAGAATTCCATATATTTTTAAAACATTACAGGTCAGAATTATTACAATATATGTTATTATGCGTTTTGTCCTGTTCCCATCAGATTCACACAGAAACCTAATTCAAATTAGTGTTTGATCTGTTTTTAATTGCTTTTTTTAGTAATTATTGCTTAATAAATTTGATCAGGATAGGATATTCCACAGTGCATGTTATGGTTAACATGTATGCAATGTTTCCTGTAGTCTTTGTGGGTGTATTGTAGTTTTGGCATTGGGGATGTTGTTATTAAATAATAGATTAATAAATAAAAGCTAAAAATGTCTGAAGCACATAAGTTAAGACAATTGAATATTATGATTCATTGCACTTAAATGCATACAGACATGTACACAGGTATAGCACATATTTGAATGTACTATAGGAAGATAATAAACGTTTGCACTCAAGTATTATAGAAATGAAACTGTGTTTATAGCTATTTTTTAATTATATAAATGTAATTATGTTCTCTATGTTGGCTTTATATGTGACCTGCATTTGCACAAAATAGTGTAGTGAGGCTTCTAGAAATGACTCACTGGAATACCACAAAAATGTTTTCATTTGGATTCACGTTTCCTTCATCTCCCTCAGTCACTCCACCCTTCATCTCATTCCAAACTCAGGAGAGCCAAAACAAACAAGAGACTTCAAACTGAAAAAAGATTGTCAAATTACTCCTGAACTGGAAGAAAATCTGATAAATCTGAATATTTCATCTTGCACATCCTCCGTCTCCTCCTGCAGTTCATCATCTTGCTTCATTAGTGGACAAACATGGTATGCGCAAAAAAAATCAATTCTGGCTGCAATTTTGTTAACCACTGTAAATAATGAAATAAATAATGAAATAAATAAATCAACATGAACATTTATATGGAATTCTTGACATGACTTTATTTCATCCATCAAGCCATGTTTCAGTAGCTGTAGCCAATAGTGATGCAGTGATAAGCTTTAGTTTGCCTTTGGTGGGAAAATGATCTTATCATGTGTTTCTCAGGGCAATTGAAAGGCCTGCACACACATAGTTACAGCTCAGCGTCTGCTAATGAACAGCTATTTAGCAGCCTGCAGTAGCAAAGTTTCTTGCCTTTGCAGAAGTGGTAATGCTAAGTCACATGCTAGAGCCTAGAGCCAAGAGCCTAGATGGCCTCATTGTTTATCAGTCTTTTTTGGATTGTTCATATTCTTCTTACAACTTGTTACATGTACAGTATTAAGGCATGAATACTGAAATGTGCAGTTTGGTTTGGGAAGGTCTTAAATGGCCCCATGGAACAAAATTAATTAAGTGGGTATGGACAGTGAGTAAGTGAATCGAGCCTCACAGATCATTTTATTCAATCCACACCATACTTTTTAGTTGGCAGTATGCCTTTCATAGTGTTGGCTTGGCATTCACCAAGCCCATATTTGTCCATATGACTTTTGTTTAATGAAATATTTAATGAATATTTAAAGAAAGTTTGTTCACTGCAATTTGTTTTACACCTCCCCCGGCAATGTTTGGCATTGAGCTTAGACAATGTTGTATGCCACTTAGCACTCTGCAGGCATGTTAGTGAGCCAGTGGGACCTACCTCTTCACATCATAACTGCCGTGCAATTAGAGATCTTCACTTTAGAATAATAGCACTTACAGTTGACCAGGCTTAGATTTTAAAGCAGGCAGACATCATAAAGTAGTGATACATTTTGATAGTGTGTCAAACCCTTTGAGACCTGCAATACAAGGACAATAGCTTGGTTTTTGTCTCTCGCAGCAAAGTAGAGTCTATAAATTGACCTCCGTAGGGGAGTTACATTTCCCGTAGGGGAAGAGAATTTCAGGATATGATGAATGAGCATTGAAACAGCAGTATTTGTAGAGGGAGAAGAAAAAAGGTCAGTAAAAATACTAGTTATCAAGTGTGGGACAGACCTCATATTATTGTAGTCACGGAATGTTATTATTTAGTAATGGTGTTTCCTCATGATAATACTGCTGATACAAAACATGCCTGTCCACCAGAAGTTCACCATACTGTACGTTCTAGCCCATACTTCGATTTTTGGCAATCCTATGACTTCCATGCATCTCTATGTACTAAACACAGCGTAGCAGGCTGTAATCCAGCAAACTGGTAGCCTTCAGCTCCCTAACAATCAGTTTGATTTAGTTTACATTGTCTTGCAGTTCGGCTAAGAACTGGAAAGATGATGTCTGAGAGAGGATTAGAATTTAAACAAATTATAAGAAAATTATATGTTGGGTGATGATGAAGATGATCAAAACAAAACATTACTAGAGAACTGGCATATAGAGTTGCTTGTAGATAGTAAAAACATAAAGATTCACTTAATGGGAAACCTGTCTTCCATTCAATTTCATTAAAATGTGCAAATGGAATGTATATCAAAGCGTCTATAGTTTTAATTAATCTTGGTGCTCTGCTGCTCTGAAGACCCAGGCACATGACTGAACAGACCGAACAGACACTCGCTGAAAGTTTATGGAGCAAACGTGCATCAAATACCTTAATGTAAGGTTAGATACATTGTTTATGTTAAGATAGATTGAAACATTTCATTTTGTTTCTTGTATGGGCTTTACTGGCAGTACAAGGGTCCATATGCAACCGATATGCTGTGACTAGATAATAAAGTGAAGTGATCATATATTAACGTGCACTTCCCCTGTTTTTAAAAACCACCAGCCACCACTGCCATTGACACATTATAATTAAGTATAAAAAGAGTAATTTAAATCCTCAGGGTTTTTTCTGCTTCTTCCATGTGCATTTGAAATAAAAGTACATGTGTGCAACCTAAATGTAGCTTGTGAAAATCCCTTCAGAGCATAATTACAACTGAGAGTGTTAGAAATAGTTTTGGTACCAAACTTTTTTTTATATACCATTTTATCATGGGCTAGGATGGGATGGACTTAAAAACGTTTATCATTGTAATTTACAATATATTCACATGTACGTATAATATATTTTTAAATTTACAATATCTATAAATGTAGTCTAGGTTTGATCCTACCTTGACTAGGATTGAAAGGATAAGAAACTGAATGAATGAAGGAATTGAATGAAAGAAACTTATACTGAGGCCATATAGAGTCTAAAGACTTTAGATTTTAGTAGAGCTATGTTTAATTTAGTATTTAAATTGAAAAAGGGAAAGTAAGATGGCTTAGAATCAGCTTGTGACATATGTATAATGTTTGTATTATTTATATATATTTTTTTATAAACACACGTTCTATTTTATAAATTGCAAATTAATCTTACCATAAGGTCGTCTGTGTTAAAGATGCTCTCTCCTGGGTTTAAGGATGCTGGGATAGTCAGCATTGTAATGCCAGAACTAGGAGTTGTGGAAATCTTCCACTGATTCCATATAAATTAGTAATGACCTTAGCCAGCTCACTGCAACCATTACAATTACTCACAAGCTAGCAAGGTTAGCAGCTTGACAGTATTGTTGTCATTAATGTCATTAAAGCCTTTCTACATGCTTGTAGAAGTGGTGGCTGCCAGGGAACCCCTTTTAGAGTTTGGGTATTTGTCCCCCTGTACACTAATTCTGAACTCTGTTTCAAATTTGTATCATCAGCTTTTCCCAAGGTTTTATACTTTCTTTATATTTACATTTTACATTCACGGCATTTAGCAGACGCCAGAGCGACTTATACAGTTTTACAATTCAAGCAATTGTGGGTTGCTTAAGTACCCAACTGTGGCATCTTTGGCAGAGGTGGGATTTGAATCCTGGACCTGGTCCAGAGTCCAGTACCTTAAACTCTAGGCTACCGCAGTCAAAATTTGCTTTAATTTTCTACAGATCTGTTTGACTTTTATTGTCTGATTCCCCTTTTCTTTAGATCAACTTCCTTCAAATCTCTTATTTCCAACACTTTTGTCCTTTACATAATCACACAAATAAAGTATTTAACTTACCGCATACTGAAGCATCTCTACAAGGAAACTGCACAGTGTGCTGGAATTTGCTGTGCTTAAAAAAGGATCGTAAACAATCCAGTGCTGATTACCGCAGCATCTGCTCTAGCCAAGCTCAGCATTAGCCATTTAATGGCATAGATCAATACTTATTAATCATAGCAATTTTTTGTGTGTTATATTAATTTGTATGCATACATGATTACTGTCTGGATCAAATTTCAGTTTGCTGTTAAATAGCACAACGGGTATATCAGTATATTATTCTTGGTACACATCCACAAGAATGGAATCTTTCCACAATTAAGGACAGAACATTTAAAAGACTTAAAATGTAGTATTTTCTTATTTGCTTCACTGTCTTTACCTGTTGGAGGTTTGCCGCTATCAGCATTAAAATAAAAAAAAATGCATTTGATTAATGATGACAATCTGCTGTAATTCATCATCTTGGTTAATTTTCTATACAAAGTAAATATGGCATCTGCTGAGCAACAGGGAGTGTTGGAAACACAATCTTCAAAACGCTTTTAGTGGCATAGCAAATCATGAGCATCTGCTGCAAACAGTGAGCTAAAGCCCTGTGAGTGTTATGTTGGGAAATAAGAATGCTTTTAGATGGTTCTTACATTGTAATATGATTCTGGCTTTAACTCTGAATGATAAAATAAGAGGGCAGCACGAGTGAACCCAGTTACTCTGTTGGTCACATGATATAAATATATTAACATTAGATTTGAATATGGTAGCATTTTATGGTAAGAGTTTGTCTGTGCTGATTTCCCAGTCTTTCTTTAAATGGCAAATTCTATTTCTATTTTCTAACATTGTATATTTATTTATACTGCTCACAAAAATTTGCTAAATATTAACAATTTTTGTGAGCAGTGTATATGGTGTGTGGATTATTATGCAGTGATACAGTTCTCAATTTAACACCAACTGTATGCTTTCAATCTAAATTATTGAACAATTGCTGAACAACACAATACTGAACAGATTCAAGTTAGCCTCCACAGCAACTGGCAATGTTAAAATTCAGAAAGTTGTTTGCTCCTCGTTTATGTCTGTATATAAAATAAATTATTTACTGATGTGTTAACAGTTAAGCAAAACTGATACCATAATGACCTCATATGGCTATTCTGCCATAACCTCAAGTCCAAACGGAAAAACAAAACAATAAACAAGTTCTAAATACTTGTATTATGACATGTAGGTATTAAAAGTTTACATAAAACAACACGTTTTGTTTACATTTTTGCTTGTTAGGGGATTCTTTGTTTTGTAAAACTTTTCATTGCACTTGTCTTCTCAGACAATCACTGATGTTACTGTGCAGAGATATTTGCAATTTAGGATAAGTTCCTTGAAACCATCAACCCACATATGGAAAATGAATCACAGGAAACATTTCCATCATCATTATATAGAAAGCGATAAAACGTAGATGCAATTCTGATTCTGACTCTTCAGTTCCATGTGAAGGCTTAAGCACAACTCAGATGTGCAGGTTCAAATACGTTCTAATGGCCATGTTCTTTAGTCTTTGCATAAAAGGCATTAACCACAGAAACGTCATGATTACATTCTAGTGATTAAATTGGAATTCAATAGTAGAGGATTTACAGATTATTAGCTCATTAAATGCAAGGCAATGAAAAGGATCATAAACCCGTTCCCAGTGTTGTAATAATATTATAATCAGAGTAAGCTAATTTTCTCTACAGATTATTTCCACTGCCTGAAACATTGCTATACAGAATTAAGAACCTGAATAGAATTATCTGACCCTTAAGGTTGTTCCTAATGAACATTGCAGAAGTCTGAAAAGAGAAAATTACCATTATAATTTACCAAGCATTAGATTATGAGTGTGTTTGATTAAAACGAGACTCATTTTGTATCATGCTTTTATGACATTTTTCCACTGAGATTGCAGTATGCTTCTAAATATGATAGCTCTGAGCTTTGAAAAAAACGTCTACTGACAAAACCCCTTTAGGATCACAGCACAATGCTGGTAGGAGCGCAATGTCAGATGTCACAGAAACACTCAGCCAATCACTGTTGGGTGCTTTTCCTAGCTGGGGGATCAGTTTTCAATGTGGGATTGTGCACCAGATGTGTGTAGCCGTGAGGTTTAGTTGGGAGGTGGGAAGTGGGAGGGGAGATAGATTGGACCGAATGCTTGCTCCCAGATGTGAAAAAGCTTGGCAGATATTGTGATGTTTTCTCCTTGGCACAGCGATTGCCTCTCTGCCTTAGCAGTTTAGTCATTAGAACTCTTATATGTACTCTCATCATTCACAATCATCATTGTCTTTCTCCAGTTATTTCCCTGCCCCCTTAAAATTTCTGTTTTAATCTGTTTTCCTCATATAACTGTAGCAGTGTATATAAGTCACAATACTGAATCCTAACCTTCTCTTAACCCTAATATTATTTTAAGCATTAAGTATTATAATTATAGTATTCCAAACACAACTGTAAACATTTCTTTGAGTTTCTAAATTAAATAAATTTTCTGAAGGGAACAAAGTTTAAACAATGAACCATTTATAAGTCGGCCAAGATTGAAGCCAAGATAGTAAAATATACTATAGTATAGAGCTGCAAGGTCGTGCAGTAGATGCTCTCACCTCACAGTCTGAGACACATGTCCAAGTCTCAAAATGTACACTGCCTGTGGAAAGTTTGCATGTTGCATGTCCCCTTTCTTAATTAAATGTGTAGTGGTAGTTATAGATGTAAGAAACCAATCCCCACCCAAAATTGATACCATTCTACTATTTCTACTTCATTAATATCACAGAAATAGATCGAAACAAAAACCACAGTAAAATGGCGATACTCGTGTCCATTTCTTTAAATCCTGAAGGCATCTTGTCAATTGTAACAATGTCCCAACAGAAAGTCTTTCCTTGTGTTCCTGAGATAGACTTAAGAGAACCAAGGAGGGTGGTGATTACACTGGCTATCATCATACCCTATTACATGGAGGTCGCTGTCATTTACAGCTATGCAACCTTCCTATGGAAGGTCATTGGGGGTTGCCTGTTGGCTGAGTTTATTAATCACACTGACTGATCTAAGAGTCCTCTATCCACAGTGATAAATAATAGTCCTTACTATGCACCATGACCTCCAAGCAACACTTAATTAAAACAGAGAAATATTTAGACCACATCTCACACGATAGACGATCTTTTGTAAAGTTACTGTGATATTACTAGATATTTACTGTGATACTTCATGACAAATATGGTTGTTAATTTATTTAACATCACTACAGCATCAGTGGCCATTTCAGTAACCCACACAAGGTTCAATGCCCAGGTGGATTGAACTGGGTCCTTCCAGTGTGAAGTCTGCATGGGTTTACTTTAGGAACTTTGGCTTCCTCTCACAGTCTAAAGACATGTGTGTTGGGTTAAGTGATAACACCAGGACCTTTTTGCTGTGGGACAGTGCTGTTACCCATCAAGCCACCGTGCTGTCCAACAGACAGGGTCATCATACCATTGAAATGTTATTGAAAATTTAGTACAAGCATGTACTTCTTTTAATAAGGAGGGAGTTGGTAAAATTGTGTTATAGGTAAAAGGGAGGAATAGATGGAAAGATTTTGCTGACAGTGCAAAGAAGCACAAGATTCGCACCAACTTGGATGTTTGGTGCTTTCATTTTTTACTTCATTCAAGTAAAGGCTAATCTCCTTTGGTTTCTCTGGTCTCTCTGTTGGTCAGAAACCGTTGTTATTTGTATTTTGCCTCGGAAATACTATAATGATATGTAAATTCATATCTGAATGCTTTAATAGTACAACATTTAAAGTATATATAATTAAAATGCAAATGTACAATCCTAAATGAACTCAAAGACAAATAGGACTGTTGAAGATTTCATTACTGCATGTAATAAAGTCTTCATTTGGGGTCAGTGATAAGGCAAAGACTATTTATCATCTAGCCTTCAGCTAGGAAGAGAGACTACTTTGTCTATACCACGTCTTCAGCTAGAAAGATGGATGGCTCTAAATCATGAAAGAGCATATACTGCAAGCTTATTATTACAAAACCTCCTGAAGCTCATGCTGAAGGATAATCTCATCAAATTACTGCTATTTAAATCATTTGGTTAACATATTAAACTATTGCAAATCATAGAACAACTCACTATTGCAAATGCAGAGAAGATATGATCCCACAGAACTCCCACAGTGCATGAATTGGCCAGTATTCATATGTAAGCCCTAAGTGCAATCCAAGTTTCAGTTTTCAGATTTCTCAGAATCTAACCCAGTTTTCTCCTAATGGTAGTCATAACCAGGTTTTATCCTGGGAGTATTTTCATCTTTTCATGCTTTTGACTGTGTATATATACTTTATAGCTCCAGCAGCTACACACACAATAAGGAGTTTAAGTGTCAGTATCCAAATGGTGAAGCATAATACAAATGATAAACTTTTACAGATGCAAATTTGACTTCCAGCCTGTTGGTCAGTTATGACAAAAATAATATAACTTTATGTAATAATTAATCTTAATAAGCATTTATTTTTTAGGGTGGCACCCTGGTGGTGTGTTTGCTGCTTTTGACGCACTGTTAATTTAAGAGATTGGCGCACTGTATAAGGTTGGTTTCAGCCTTGCACTTTCTTACTCTTTAGGCAGTAGCTCAATGCAGCTTTGGACATGATTAAATGGGTCGTACTGTATTTGCATTGTTATTGCGCAGATTCTTAAGGCTGCCCAGTTGTTCTACCTGAAATGATTTCTGGTTCATATCGCTGTACCCAGTTGTCCCTAGAACTGGCCTTGTTGCCTGCTAAAATCAATAAGTCAGCTATAAAGGCATGACTGATCTTAAATGGATGACTTGATTTACTTCCATACTGCTCAAAAATATAGTGGGTATTTCAAAATGAAATATGCCATAATGAAATATCCCCACATTTTTGTGAGCAGTGTATGTGCCAGTATCTGTAAATTCCAGAATAGTGAGGCGGGTTTGAAAATAGAATAAAACAGTCTGGAACTTGCTCTAGCCGAGACGGGGCTAAAGAGAGGCATGTTTATTCGGTGCTTCGATTTGTACACTAGTTTCTGGTGTGACTATAAATACTATTTGAAAATATTCAGGTGTTAGGTGAGAGGAAGGTGATAAGGCAGCAGACAACTATTATACATTTCCTTTTTCTTTTTATGCATGTTTTGCTAGGTAGATTGGTTGGAGCACTATACATGGCACCAGGACAGGATGAAAGGTAGTGAGCTATCACTCCTTTTCACTCAGCCTGCTGCTGCCAGGTGGGACTCTTAGCATGCCTGTATAAGGAAGAGAAACGAACAGGGACAGTGTGTGTGTGTGTGTGGGGGGGGGGGATGTGGGGAGTCTTGGTGGCAGACGTGTGCCTCTCACAGTTTAAGCTTGGCTTCCCCTACCAGGCTCTGCTTTGGCTCATCTTATCTAAACAACAGTCCTCCTGAACCAACAAGTCGAATATGTATGTATGTGTGAGTGTTTGCACTTCTGACTTTCCCACGTTTAGGTGAGTATGTCTGAAGAGTGTTTGGCGACTGAATGTTGGAAACAGTTTCACCATGCAGTGGCATAGTTCAGTTGTGTAATTGTGGCATATTCCCAATTTGTTTGGCCATTGGCCAGTTTTTCCTATTTTTCATCCATTTTTTTCTACATAGCATTAAATGACCAAGACTGCCAACATGGGTGGAAAACCATAAGATTAAGTCAGTGCTTGGCATCTAAGTGTAATGCCAAGTTATAATCCCCCCAAAATATGTTTTTTTTGTTTTATATTTAATAAAAACACAATGAAACATTAGCATTTGATAATGCAAAGCATTCATTTCATTATGTAGTTTTATTATATGCAGACTGTGCAAACGGTTGTCTAACTGTTACAATTAACTCTGTTTTTATGCGTGTCCCGCATCATTATGATTATCTTCAAAACCTGACAGCTGTAGCAATTACAAAGCTGTAATTGCTGCAAATGCAGTATTATCTTTTGTCAGTGTTATGGAGTTCGTCATACTTTATGATCTGTTTAACCTAAAACCTAATCTGCTGAAGAGTAAAATACCAGTTCTAGCCAAAGCAAAGACCTTTCTGATCAATTCCAAACATTTAAATGTCATTGTATGCTATGTCAGACACTTTAACAATCATTTTTCACTTGGAAATACATTGAGGGTGACCCGTATTTTCAGTGCAACCGAACCTCTACAGTTTCAAATTATTGAGTAAGAAATTCTTGTTAAATTTAATCTGGTTTCCAGCTTGCTGGTGCACTGTGGCTAAAGGCAGTTCAGTAAAACCTCTCAGTAGCTGGCAATTGATACAGCAACTGGAGTGAGTCTGATAATTACCATTTACTCAAAGAGTCTTTTATAAACAAAAATAAACCAATGTTTTCCAAACCAATGAGTTCCAAACAACCTTTTCACTAAGTCTACAGTTATAAGTGTTATAAGTGTCTCCAGTAATGAACCTCATTGCAGAGTGGTAGAATGAATCCAGGAGTTTGAGGGAACTGGAAGATGCATTTTTGTAAATTACATTGCCATAGTCCATGACAGATAGTAAGATTGCCTCAACGTTTATGTTTCTTGCATACATGGGGAAAAAATATTTTTTCTTATTATATTATATTATATTTATTTATTCATATAAGCATTGAAAGTGTCATCCAGCCTAATGCCAATGTATTTATAATTTAAGTTTTTACTTTATTTAAATGTGACTCATTCAGACTGAACAATATTTATTACTCCTGTGACTGTACTCATGTGTTATGATCGTGAAAATGGGTTCCAAAGAGTGTATGGACAGTGTCAGACAGTATGCATGCATGTAACATCAGAGCACTTACTATAAGTCCTGTAATTTTCTTATCTTAACTTTGCTGAAGATGGCCTTTCTGCTGCCACACAATTGGCTTAGTTCACTTAAAAGCACTCGTTTATTACCCAAGAGGAATATTGTTTTGAAGGACTGGAGTTTCTCTTTGGACATCTGTCCTAAAACCCATTGTGGCTATTCACTTTAAAGAAGAAGGATTTATACCACCAATATAATAACTCAAAACACACCTCAAAGCTTTATAATAAACACTTCCAAAGAAGATCAAGGAGTGTTAGGGTTCCTACCTCATGCCCCGGAGTTAGCCGCCATTCTTGCAGATTGTCGTTACAGAGCAATCGGTGAGGTGGTTTATATCCAGTGTTTAATTTGTGACCTGATGACGACCATCTGGTGCCCCCGTTACTTAAGTATTACTTACGGTCCTAGCGTTGTTCGTGGCCAGGTCGTCACTCCACCCGCACACCCGACCACCGGTGCGCATGCGCACACGCGCACACACCTACACTCTGGACATTCGCTTGGTAGTTTATGGTCAGTTGATAACGTCCTGGGGCTTATAGTGCTGACGGACGTGTACGGGAAAACCCCCAAGGTATATAGTATTTTAGGGACACATTGAGGGTTTGCGTTTCAAACTTGTGCAATCCTCGCACTCTTAAGCTCACACTCTCTCCATCCTCGGCTCCTACCGAGTCTTACTCCCGCCGGCTGCGTTCTCCTATTAAGACATGCTCCACTCCCTTCTAGCACGTCGGCGCCTTTCACGATCAGTTTGCGCGTTGCCTCCACTCGGGACGCAACACAGCAGCGCGCCTTTTTTTTCCTTTTTGTTTTTCTTGTCTTCGAGAGCTATATAAAAACGCTATATAAATAAATATGACTTGACTTGAAATCTGATGTAATGTACAATTTAACCACTTGTATCTATCATATTGCACTTGAGATGTGAAGGGAAGTAACCAGAGATATTTGTTTAATAAAAGAACAGAAAAGAAAACAAAAACAGGTACCTGCCACACAGAAACAAGCAGAAAGCAAGCCAAGGTTAGAGGAACTGTGGGAAAACACTGGTATAGATCGCTGAAGTAAATAGTATAATCAGTTCCATCGGCACAACTATGAGATTTTGCAAAAAGTGATTCAGTCAGGAAAGGTGACTGGTGGTAATGAAAGGAATGAGATACAGAAAAGTGGTATGCTGCAGGTTGGAGGTGGTGTTGGTTGGAGTTACATGCTGTGCATGCTGGAAATGCTGGCTGTAGATACAGCATGTATGCCATTTTCATTTGCATACATCTTAAAAGGTAAAATGTATTACTGTAAGGGTTAAACTAGTACACAAGGACGAATGAATGTAAAATAAGTCAACTGTTAAGCCATATCTAGTATATGTGTTTAATTTTGGAGGGTAAATGTATATTTTGACTCATGTGTGTTCCACCATAAATGTTCATTCTGTCTGTTAAAAAGCCCTACCCACCAATTTTTTATAAAAAAGTTGTCCATGGTCCATGGCCCCTCCTGTTTTGCTGTTGGGGGTCATGCATACGACGAAGAGCATTAAGAGACTAGGGTTTTGGGCAGGGCCTAATTAAGAAATAAAAGGGAGAATCAATGATGCCAAAGAGAGCTACTTGGTTTCTTCTGATTGAATGCATCTTTATGTGGAAGGTCTCCCAAGGCAGGGTGTTCAACAGTGCAGTGCTGTAAAGACATAAGCCTTTAGGATTACAGGCATTTTTTACAGTTTAAAGGTAAAATTGTGTTAATAAAATAGCACATTCATATTTTCTTTTGGTGGTGCCAACCATGCACAAACAGCTGGAAAGGCGGAAAATGCAGAGGCAGCAAAATGGCTTACAGGAACTGTGACATCGCCTGCTCACGCCACCTCATTCGTCCTGGCTCATCTGTCGCTCTGGGTTACGAGCAGTCATGTCATTCTGGCAGGCCAATTAAGTGCCACTGACATTCAGGCAAAAAAGGACTGCCTCACTTTAAGATCTGTTTTTCCTGTAATGTGCCTGAGACATTCTGTCTGATCTCTAAATTTCTATAGTGCCTCAAGATGTTCTTTGGAATGAATAATGCCTGACCGTGCACACGTGCATGGACCGAGCTTGTTCACATTGCTTGATAAGTTCATTCACCCTTGCTCATTCAAAGAATATGTACAGACACACAGTGGTTTGAAGGTCATATCAGCAAGTGCACACTCACTGAATAGTGCCCATGGGCTAAATCACACCCCTGTCATGCGTGTCTGAATATCTCTATATATCATAACTGATTGCTTGCTTGGGAACACATGCCTACAAGTTCAATTTATTTATATTCTGCTTTTAACAACATATACTGTTGCAAAGCATTCTTACAAAATGCAGAGGCTTTGCCCCTAATTAACAGGCAAAAAATGAAGGAAAGAAATGCCTACAACACACAAAAAAGAAACCTAAAGAGGAACCAAGATTAGGAAGGAGAACCTGGACAACATATTTATAAACTTAAGAGTCCACTTGTTTTTCTGAGATTCAGGCTTCGGATCAATAGGACATACTATGTTCAGTGTAGCATGTTGTGAGAGACAAGATGTGAAACGGGTTTAGATAAACTTTAATAAGAACTTTAATACAGTTGCTACATCAATTCATTAGAACTGAAAATCTCTGAGTGGCCTGTTAAGTCTGAGAAGTGTTTCACAGTGTATGATTCCAGTAAAGAGTTTTAAGTTGAATAACAATATTCAGAGAAATGTCAAAGGAGATGTTCTTAGAAAGTTATATATATGTATGTAGTGTATAAATATATATGTAGAGTCCAGACAAAGATCAGCTTTTGTTTTATGCATGAATAATAACAGTTTATTGGTATGTTTCTTTGCCCATATGGTTGTTTGTAAGCCATTTGGTCAGGTTTTCTGCCAGTTGCAATTGTTTTTTGGTCATAAAAGGCAGTTTTCAGTTCAGCTGCAAAATGTTTTAAGCTTAAGTTTTTAGCTGGAGTAGCACAGTGTGTCAGCATTGTTAGGTGTGTGTGTGTGTGTGTGTGCGTGTGTGTGGCTTTCAGTAGGAATACTAATTTAGCAGAGCAAGGCACAGAAAAAATGAGTAAGGCACACAATTCCCTATAGTTTTGGAGAGAATTATTGATCCTGCACAGTATAGTCATGATGTGAAAATTCTTCTGTCCTATAGTGTAGAAAGAGTGTGTTACTCCAGTTACATTGCAAACACACACACACAATGAGCAGATGGAGAAATGTGGGGATGGTGGATGATGATGATGGTGATGATGAGAGCTTGTTTGGCAGAGTAAGTGGACTCTGACTTACACAGGACACACCCTGTGAGTCATAGGAAGGATTATAAAGCATTATAGAAGCAGAGAGAAAGGCAGATATACTAAATATAGAGGTGGTAAAATATCATATTTTCCAATATAGCAGACAAATTGTTATAATGACCTCCAAAAGCAAACTGTTATACTTATGCAATAAGAAACATGTACAGGCGTTAGACAATGAAACTGAAACACCTGGTTTTAGACAATATATTTGTATATTGTATATTGACCCTGTGAATCCCGACGGACAGTTCTGGTGGAAACAGGAGAGTTGAGGTGCACATTTAATTCTGCCATGATTTAGGCAGTCATGGTTTTATGTTTTTTAAATACAATCTGGGTTAGCACCCGAACATCCCTTTCAGACAGCTTCCTCTTGGGTCCACAGTTAACCCTGTTAGATGAGGTTGGTCGTTCTTAGTGGTATGCTGAAATTACCCTGGATACGGTGGCTCCTGATACATCACAAAGACATCCACCAACAACTTGTCCTCTTTTGAACTCTGGTATGTCACCCATAACGTTGTGTGCATTGCAAAATTTTAAGCAGAACTGTGCTCTTACCCTGCTAATTAAACCTCTGCTCTTACTGGTGCAATGTGCAATTAATGAAGATGGTACAATTTAGCCATGAAACCTCCCACACTAAAATGACATTGGTGTTTCAGCTTCATTGTCCAACCACTGTATTAAAAAGAGAACTCAAAGCTTAAGGGTGTGCAAAATGATTCCGATGTCGAACATGTTAAGTGTAAAATGGAGTAGCCATCGACTCGACTACTGATTGAGAAAACACAGTTCAAGCTGGCTTGACATGAGCTGAGTATTTCCAGGAATGGTTCGGGATAATTAGGTTCTGCTAGTAGCACCTGCCTGTCAAGGCATAAAAGGCTGAGCAATGGCATTGTACAGCTCGGTGCCTTTAATCATGAGCTCAGATGCTATTTGCATTGTTTGTCTTTGCCCTTAAAGTAAAACAGACTTAAAAAAGGATTGAGAGGCAGAAGGGCAGCATTACTGGTAAAAGCTGACAAGATTAAATAAGGACTGTCAAAAGGTAATATGCTAAAACACCAACATTTTAATTCAATTCAAATTTATTTTCTCAAAAAAATTGCATTGTCTCAAAGCAGCTTTACAATCTTTTTTACAATTTACAATCTTATATTATCTTAAAAGTCCAAACCCAAAATGGGCAAGCCTAAGGAGACAGTGGCAAGGAACAACTCCCTGAA
>JAVSBV010115554.1:0-20449 GCA_033117975.1 Parotocinclus spilosoma
AGTGGCTTCTTTGCTGCCCTCCTTGAGACCAGGCCTTGCTCCAAGAGTCTCCGCCTCACAGTGCGTGCAGATGCACTTACACCTGCCTGCTGCCATTCCTGAGCAAGCTCTGCACTGCTGGTAGCCCGATCCCGCAGCTGAAACACTTTTAAGAGACAGTCCTGGTGCTTGCTGGTCTTTCTTGGGCGCCCTGGAGCCTTTTTGGCAACAATGGAACCTCTCTCCTTGAAGTTCTTGATGATGCGATAGATTGTTGACTGAGGTGCAATCTTTCTAGCTGCGATACTCTTCCCTGTTAGGCCATTTTTGTGCAGTGCAATGATGACTGCACGTGTTTCTTTAGAGATAACCATGGTTAACAGAAGAGAAGCAATGATGCCAAGCACCAGCCTCCTTTTAAAGTGTCCAGTGGTGTCATTCTTACTTAATCATGACAGATTGATCTCCAGCCCTGTCCTCATCAACACCCACACCTGTGTTAATGGAGCAATCACTGAAACGATGTTAGCTGGTCCTTTTAAGGCAGGGCTGCAATGAAGTTGAAATGTGTTTTGGGGGATAAAGTTCATTTTCTAGGCAAATATTGACTTTGCAATTAATTGCTGTTAAGCTGATCACTCTTTATAACATTCTGGAGTAGATGCAAATTGCCATTATAAAAACTGAAGCAGTAGACTTTGTTAAAATTTATATTTGTATCATTCTCAAAACTTTTGGCTATGACTTTTCAAGTTTAGTATAGTATAGTATGTTAGATTGATAATAAACCAAACAAATATCATTAGCTAAACAAACTGATTGACTATCTCTGTTCTCTAGAAGAGCACCGGATACAAAAGGCCATGCTAATCATCCACTGTACGGAACACCGTGATCATATGATCACGCTCGTGTCAGCAGGTAACAATCACTGGGTTGGCTAGAAGGAATGACGTCGCCTGAGTTTGCCGTCAACGTGAGCAAGCATTAACGAATTAATTAGTCTTGTTTGTGTTTGAATGTTTAAAAAATATTAGCATACTTGACAACACACGGTATGACGGACCTGCTGAGCAAACGATCGTTGTTCCTACTAGCCAGTTTAATTAAAATAAAGTGTACGCTTTGTATAAATACGTTATTTGGATCATTTATCTGAACGTTTAAAACCTCACCTTTTCCACTGATGGTACTGAACGCCCCTCTCTTCTGGAGAATGACAGCGAATGTGTCCAACGTTTAGGGATGTATTTAGAAACACCTGCCATATCAATCCGCGCGCTCCTTGCTGTTAATTGAAACGAGCGGCCACGGTAGAAGGCCGATCTAATTGGGAATGTTCATCCGCGACGTTAAATAGTTCCGTGAACAAACACACAAAATAGTTAACAGCAGTTAGAATGCGAATTCGATTTTTGCTTTAACACTTAATATCTATTTAAACATTATTTCTTAAAAACAATCAAATGTACTGCGTGGTTGAAGTGCTATCAATCAATGCAACCGCCGAGTGAAAACCGAATTACAAACCGACACGTGAATTCACATAGAGTGCACTACGTAGTCCGTAACCTGTAAGGTGCGCGTATCTGAAGTAGTGCGGTTACGAAGTGAGGTAGTAGTTATTAGGGATTCGACCTAATACCCAGCGCTTTTGACTACATATCGAATTAAAATAGGTGTTAAGCTGCTTGAAATGTTCATCCGCGATGCCTAATAAAATAGATTTAGCAACGAACGCACAGGTTCAGTAAACAATTGCTATTAGTAAATATAAACATTTTAGTCAGTGTGGTTTTAATACAATTGTAGTAGCCTTTAATAGGTAATACTGGCCATATAACTTGAAAGTTTTAGCGATATTATAGAACACGATAGGAAAAGGCCGAATTCCAAACAACAACCTTTCTACATATAGAGTGCACTACATAGGCCACAGAGACCATAATTAAATAGCAAATATAGTCGACTAACAGGGGCTACTGAAGCAATTTGGGATTCAGTTCAGTCGTTTACAACTGTGTCCCTTAAATGCATTTTTAATACAATTTTAATACCGTTTGCTGAAAAGACCATCCTAACCCAGCAGGCTAGTTGTAGTAGCTGGTCTGGTTGGCTGGTTTTTAAACATTTTATTTCACACACCACCTGGTCAGACTGGGAGACCAGCTAGAAAACCAGACAAACCAGCCCAACACTAGATAAACAAAGCTGGCAGACTAGCCCTACCAATCTAAACCTGCTATACCAGCAACCCGTCTTAAGCTGGCTTTAGATGTTTTTATTAAGTGATTTTCTTTGTGCAATATACTTAGCATTTTATACACATCAGATTTGTTCTGTATAAATAAATGCTATTATTATGCAGTATTATTTATTTGGCTTCTTTAACGTCGCTATCGGCATCAGTGGCCATGTAAGCGACATGTTTTTTTTTTTTTGCTCACGTTCCTATTGTACTGGCATGGATGGGGCCCACTGACACTGAGTGTACAGGACCCAGAATTTGATGCTGCGCCCCTGACTACTACACCCATTTGAGAAATTTTGCAAATTTTTGAAATTTTGTTTTGAATATCAAACGGCCCTCTGCTGGTAACAGTGTATTACACAATTTAAAAAGGGCATTATTTCACATTATACAGGTTCAGGAAGCCATTTGGATTCAGGCGGAATAATGACGTTAAACATCACGGTAGTTCTTATCTTAAAAAAATCGCTTTGCTCGTTTATTTTTACTTCCCTAAAATACATGAACACAGGGGCTTTTCCGGGCAATATGCTCCAGTACAACGTTGCTGTAAACCCTCTAAAATAAAACTAAAACAACTAAGTAGTTAATTTGATCCTGGCATGCTGAACAGAACTACAGACACTACACTACCCAGAATGCCAGTGCTTTCAGTCAGTTTTTCTAACGAATAACTGTAAATACAGTCGAATCCGGTTAATTGGACCACCGGATAATGGGACCTGCCGCTTATTCGGACCAAATCCTAAAGTGCCCAAACAAATCCTATTATGTACGTGTAATGTTATTCGCTTATTTGGACCAAAATTCCGCTTAATCAGACCAAAGAACGTGAGAAAATAAGAATAAGAAAAAGAAGCCACAAGTCGCCACCTAGTGATAAGCGAGATATGGGAGGATTTTGGGGAGCCCTGGAAGAATTTATGTTTTTATCAAAGGTCAGGAAATCCGAAAAGTTGTGTTGACAAGAGCAAAACCAGCAGCAGGTGAACACACCCACCACTTTCTTTCTCACAACAAAGCACCCAGTAGCCAGCAGCGTGGCTATCCATCCAAAATGGTCCGAGCAGTTGCAGGTTAACTTTACCCAATGATCCAACAGTAGCAGCTTTTCAGAGGTGGAATATGAACCTTAGAAAGGATGCAGGCAACTCCATCCTGGGATTAAACCCATGTCCTACTTGCTGTGAGACGATAATGCTACCCACAGAGTATTATATAATATATTTATATATATTGAATGGAAAATTGCTGCTTCAACAGTCACCATGTCTTTTTGTAGTCCATGCTGAGAGCTGATAACCACTCCACATAGCCCAGTGCTGATATTTTTGTACTATTTTATCCACAGCTTCTTTATGAGGAAGTATTGAGTCACACCAGCTTGCTGGAAACCATCGCTACAAAGGGCTCCAATATGGCTGAGCACTCGACCACACAACAGGAGGTACACAAGCTTACTGAGCAACACCAGATCATCAAGGACAAAGCTAAGGTAAACAATCATAATAACACAACACAAGTGATTTATATTTTTAATAAGTTGTATTAAAGCACCCAAAATTCAAATATGTAATTTAATGACTTCAGTAAATAAATCAATATCTTATTTTTCGTAAACTCTCTACATAAGGCACAAAATGAAGGGGCATTTCTGTGAGATAGGAGTTTTGGTAGCAGGAGGGCATGGTAATATACATCACATACATTCGTGAAGATGTTGCATGGCAGGGTTGACTAGATAATAATGATGGACCAAAATAAAAATCATTGGACAATTTGCATGAGGAGCTCTCAGTTTCATTGTCTGCCATGTGAGCGCTTCAATCCTGCTTTTGTTGTGGAGCAACACACAGTCCCAACTTCTGGTGTGATTACTTTGGGAGCTATTACAAATGAGAGTTGTCACGCCAGTAGTGATACAAGGGACACTAACAAATAAGTGCAGTACATCATACGACCACAAGTATCGCCTCTCATTCCAAGGCTTCCAGCTGGCATTTTTTTGGCAGGATAATGCTCACCCACACACAGCAAAGGTTTCCCATGAATGTATCCACTAGATTTAATCAAATTTTTTGGTCAGCCTGTGTTAGGGTTCCTACCTTCCCCCAGAGCATTCGGCCGTCCTCGCCGGTCGCCATTACAGAGGTATTGGTGAGGCGGCCTATATCCGTTATCCTGATTATGTCCTGATCTCAAAAAGCTGCTTCACGTCCTATAAAGGCGAATGGTTTTAGCGATGTTTGGGGCCAGGTCATCGTCATTCCATTGGGATTCCATCTCCATTCGGTTCGCACATCTGACCACCGGTGCCCTTTCCCGTCCCGTACTCGTGCGCTCCTCGCACACTCTGAGCTTGTGCTCTTCCGTCGTCATTGAAGTCTAAGGCAAGTTTGTTTTGACAGCTGCCGAATATGGTGCACGGGGAAAATTGATTAGTGCTGGACTGAACAGCTGTGGATGAAAACAGGCTTGATTAGCTTCTCCTACTTAGCACTGATGTATGTGACCGGAGCTCAGCCTGCCATTGACTGATGCATCGTAACATCAGACCTTTACCTCTGATAACATCCCAATTGTTGATTGACCATATTTTGGTGTGACTTTCTTCTGAAAGATCCAGTTTGGAAATACAGTTGAATCCGGTTAATTGGACCACTGGTTAATGGGACCAGCCGCTTATTCGGACCAAATCCTAAAGTATCGAAACAAATCCTATTATATGGGTGGAATGTTGTTTGCTTATTTGGACCAAAATTACGCTTAATCGAACCAAAGAATGTGAGAAGTGAATAAGAAAAAGAAGCCACAGGTTGCCACCTAGCGATTTTAACAGAGGATTTTTGTTCTCTCCGGAAGAATTTATGCTTTTATCAAAGGTCAGGAAATCCGAGTTCGCACAGTTCCCACATCTGACCACCGGTGCCCTTGCGCCCTTCCACGTTCCCTAGAGATAGTGGTAAAGTTATAGTGCCGAAGGACTGGTATGGGCGGGTAACCCCCGAGGTAAATTTAGTTTGTTAGGGGCACTTTGGGGGTTTTCCTGCCCCGTACTCGTGCGCTCCTCGCACGCTCTGAGCTCATGCTCTTCCGTCGTCGGCACCTACCTAGCAACACTCCAGCCGGGTGTTCGTCCCAAATAGGACACGCCCAGGTCTGGCTTCTTTTTGCACTTCAGCCACTTCGGCGAATTTTTATACCCTCTTGCGGCAAGACCAGGTCTCTAATCAGACCACACCTGTAATCCTTTACATGTAATCCTTTGCCTGCGACTTAACTGCTTGCAGAGTTTTGCAATCAGCAATCTGATACTTGTATATGGGTCTGTTTGTTTGGTTATTATTTACTTGTTACATTTTTGTCAATGAGTGTATTATATACACTACTACTGCATTGTTTGACAGACACTTTATATGGTGCTTGGATCAGTTTTGGTTCACGTCTTCAGTATTCTTGCCCGAATGTCATGTTTATTTATCTTTGCATTCTTTATGATGGTGAAAGTGCATAGGTCTTGGGTAGTCCTGTTTAATAGTGACTGTTCTTCCTGTTTCATTCCAGGCTGCTGTTAAACGGGCAGAGGACATGGTCTTGGTGCATCAGGAATACCAGCGAGGTCTGCACATGTTTGAGGACTGGCTGGAGCAAGAGCAGAGCAGCTTGGCTCACCTTTCACCTCTGGATGGAGATTCAAGCACACTGGAGAAAACACTGAGAGAACTGCAGGTGAAAAAATGGTTATATTTGAATATATGACCTGTGGGCGTTAAAATGAATAGATGTGGATCGGATAATAATAATAACAATAAGTTCAACTTATAAAGCGCCTTTCCCAAATTCAAGATCGCTGTACAAAACAAACAAAAAAAGGATGATAACTTGGCAATAGAGCATAAGAAATCAAGAAGACTGAAAGTTGTTGAAAGAAAGACGGAGTTAGAGTGGATGTTAAACTGCACGTACAGAACACTTGTTTTTAAATATCTATTACTTTTAAATAGCATGCATAGTATATGCACATTTTCCAAAATAGCAATTTTTAAAAGTTAAAGCTTACATATAAATAGTCTAATTCTTGTATAATTCTGAAAAACTTATTTATTAAATGTTCCTTTCAAATAATTATTGTGGTCATTAGGTTAAACAGCAGGTGTATTTGTTTTCATTCTTCTCATTGTTGGTCTTCATACCTTAATTCCCCAGACTCTTAATTTGCGTTGTTCCAAGGGTCACACCTTGCTCAAATCAGCCCTGTTCAGCCGGGAGCGGGTCATCCCATGGGGTGTCCCCCAGATTGAGGACCGGGCTCTGGAGACGGCACAGAGAGAGTGGCAGGCATACCAGGACCGTCTGGAGAACACCAGAGAGGGATTGAAGGAGACCCTCATCAGACTGCAGCAGCTTGAAGGCTGCTTTCAGAACTTAGACCAGTGGTTGGTGGAACTAGAACTCAAAATCAGACCAAGAAACAACAGATCCTCTGATGCTGCTGCTAAAGAGGTCCAGCTTCAACAACTGCTGGTGAGAGAAAGCAGGTCATTTATTTATCTGCAGCCTATAATGAGCTTTCAGTTATTTTTGTTGGTTTATTGTGCAATAACGCAATTAACTGTGGTAAAATTACATATTAACCTGTGTACTTTATGGGATGGGATTAACCCTACAGTCGCAGCTGACTCTCGGTCACTTGATGGATCATCAATCTCCACACTTTTCTGTCCTTCATCAATGCGGTCCATGAAGTATTTTGGCAGGATAGTGCAGTAGTTTTACATTGTTTCTCCACCCCTCCCCATTTATCTGGGCTTGGGACCGGTGTGCAGCTGTTTCTAGTTACACGGCTGGTGTGTTTCACATACACAAGTCACACACATGTCTTTGGACTGTGAGAGGAAACCGGAGTACCCGGCGTCAACCCAGGTAGACACGGGGAGGACATGAGCCACCGTGCTGCCCTTGTACTTCATACAGTATTGTATATTTACAATGCATCTGTATTATTTTACAGTATAGTATTATAATTATAGTACATTAACCTACTTAACCTGTATATTATCTATCAAGATAGGTTAGCTGAAATATAGTTGCACAGTGTTGCAGTACTGTGCAAATGTTTTAGGTCACCATTAGATTATATATACTGGTGTTTTAGCAATGGTATAATGTCCAAATGTGATTATATCCGTGTCTTTATTAGAATATAACCAGAAAATTATTTGTGTGCAGTGTTTAAACAATGGAAAATGTTTAGTCAAAACAAGTGCACTATAATATGATGGTTGCACAACATCCTAATCTTAGCAGACCTTATCCAGAGCGACTTACAATTAATGCTGTCTTACAATCCAAGCAATTGTAGGTTAAGGGCCTTGCTCAGGGACCCAACTGTGGCAGAGGTGGGATTTAAACCCAAGACCTTCTGGTCCATAGTCCAGTACCTTAACCACTAGACCACCACAGTCCCACACTAATATCAGCACTTAATATGGGAAATATGGGAGCTTGATCTTTTTAGCAGAGGCCTTAAAAATCTTCATGGCCCTAAACACAATAGAGACAAAGATAAAAAAAAAATACAAGCCTTGGAACTACTATCACAAGACTACCAGACAATCATTAACATACTAACCAACAAACATTTATCCAGAGTGACATTGACAATTTATGCAGTGTTACAATCAATTTTGATTTAGGGACCTTGCATAGGGACCCAACAGTGGCATCTTGGCAGGGATGGGATTTGAACCCTGGGTCTCCTGGTCCATAGTCCAGTACTTCAACCACTAGGTCACCACAACCCCCAAAAGCTAGATCCAGAAGGAAGGTTATGACATTATATCATGCTTGCTCCCAGGGCACCCCAGGAAACAAAAAAGCCCATAGTTTGCCAAGAAGTCCCCCAATCACTGAAAAACCAGACCATAAACTCCTGAAATCTGACACCAAATATATTGAAAGTGGGTGACCCAAAGTGAGAACAGACGGTTGGAGGAATAGAACAAATAATCTGCACTAACACCTGTTAACAGGAAAACACTTCCCCGAGCCTGACTAGGAATACCCGGAACTATGCCTGAGGCAAGGAAACAAGACAATGGACAGAAAGTAATATAATTATTTTGCAAAACAGGACCTTATGAACAAAGCATGCTCATGACCAGAACAAAAAAATCAAACACCATCCTACCATGGTTATTACCAATGCATGGCATAAACACTAAACAAACATAAACCAAACGTACATTATTTTACCTCTTTTCCAGGTCAGGTGTCACCATGTCTTCCTATTCACCATGTTAACTGATTTCATTTCTCTGTGATTCAGAGATGGCAGGTGGAGGCTGGACAGAAGCAGCGTGAGATGGAGAATCTCAGTGCTTTAGGCCAGCAGGTTGTAGAAGATGCTCATGTAAGTGCCAGGGTCAGCGCCAGAGTCACCCAGCTCACCACCCGTTACCACGCCTCGCTCCTGCGCATCCAGGTTGGTGATGCATTTAGCAGACAGCCTTATCAAGAGTGACTTACAATTGCTATCTGAGCAGTCCAAGCAATAGGGGTTAAGATCCTTGATCAAGGAGCAAACAGTAAGCAATTATCAGAGGTAAGATGCTAAAGCTTCCAAAGATTGGAATAAAATTAATTGAAAAAGAGTATTATGAGCATTATGAAGTGACGAAAACAAGTCTGAATATTTGGGTCAGACCATTGACAATATATTATATACTGCTTATAAAAATGAGGGGATATTCCAAAATGAATGTGAAGTGATTTAATATGCATTTGATTTTTTAAATATATATTGATTTGATTATATATATATAAATATATATGTAATAAATATAAGCAGGTCAATAAAGTATTGAATAAAATAACTTAAATATTTATATTAAAAATATATTCATATCAGCATTATTTACTCCAATACATAGAGTCAATTTAAAACTTAAAGCCTAAGTCATTTCAGTTCCCCAAACAATATTTTATTTCCCTTTTTTTTTTAAATATTGGATCCTCAGAATTACATTTAATGTATGTGTGTTGTGTTGTTAATGTATGTTTTAGAAAATATGTCACTGGAAAGGTTTTTTCACTTTTAAAGTATACCTGTAGTACCTGATTTATGATTGGGATTCGTTTAGACAAATCCATTGCAGTTAAATTGATCATAAACTGAGGAGTTTAGTACATAATGTATATATCGTTAAACATGCCTAACACTGTACACGACCACTGCTTTTCTTCACTACATTTCCCAGCGCTCATCAGTTCAGCATGGGAGATTGTGAGAGAGTATCATACTGTTTATAAGATGCCCAGGGAAAAGTCAAACTTTAGAGTACGGTTTCTGCTAAATTATTATTAATGTGTATTATCAGATTCCCATTGTAAAGTTCAAATATCGTAGGTCAGACTATCATAAAACGGGGAGAACACTGTACTTATTAGTACTATTATAACAAAAGCTGTATTATGTATGTTATAGTTGCATCATAATTCTTCAGAAGTGCATTTATAATTCTACTGTAATCTTAATCACATCACTGTACAATTTCAGTGTAGCAGAATCACTGTGTGATTTCTGATATCACTGACAAACTGCGGGTTCTGCTGCCAGCACACACTGATGAGAGCAATTTCTCAGCTGTCCAAACTCTGGAAACATGCCAGAACGCCCCCGCTTCATCCATGGTCTCCTAACGGGCTGACAAAACAACTCACCAATCATCTCCCCTGCATTCGAATCTTAAGCTCACAATTTAACAATAAAGTGGCTATTCTTTCATTTCCCGTCTCGGCTGGTGCTGCCGTGGCAACAACGTCATCGATTTTTTACACTTGCTTTAGCGCTTCTGTCTTTCGAACACACTGGCACCCATTCACCCACCTCGCGTGTTTCAGGTACGTGTAATTATTCAGCGCGAAACGACAGGCTGCCACATGTGCCGCAGTCGAGAGCTGCTGATAGGTGTGTGTGCGCTCGGTCTTAATTGGAGTCGCCTGCCAGGGCATCTGGATTTCACTGTGAAATGCTTTAAAAGCCATGACAGGAGAAAATGAAAAGCAACAACACGGAATTCTCTTGTGAAACAGCAGCATGCATTTGTTAGAATATGTGATACAAGAGGAAATGCTGTACTCATGCTAAAAGCTTGACTTTACATAAAGAGAAACGTCATATTAAGCACTTCCCTTCTTTCCCGTAGGAGTCTGTGAGTTAAAGGTCTAGTCCATGATGTGCTTTACACCTTACAAATGCTTGTTCATTACACAGGAGACCATCAGCCAGCTCAGAGAGGAAATCAGGACCATCGCAGAGGCTCACGGTGCCCTCAGGACCTTTTCTGATTGGTTGAGTGCAGCACAAATGGGCTTCCAAACAGCCAGAGAATGCGAGGAAGCCCTGGACCGTGCCAGTCTAGAGAAAAAGCTGAAGAAGCTGGAGGTATAGTGAATATGTTATTTTTTTTTAAACGAGTGCATTTCTCTCTTGCAACTCTCTAGTGTTTCAAGAACGTGTGAGCATTGCTTTGGAAAGCCCAGAGGGGTGATAAATGAACTGTCAGCAGGCGAATTACAGCTGCATTCATAAGCTGTTTGTTATTGATTTCATTCTCCTTTTGTATGAAATGGCTTTTGTCCAGGCAGTCAAAGTTAGCATAAAGATCAGGTGATCTTCAGTGAAAATCTGAATAGGCATTACAATATGCATTAATAATACAGTAGAACCTTCAATTCAGCTTAATTGGCTCCAGAAGGCCATTTCCCCTTAAGAAGTCATGTAAATAGGATCATGGAGTAGGATAGGTTTAGGATGAATAGGAATAGGGGATTCCGTTCCCAAATGAGTGTTTTTATACCTATATTTATATGCAATTAATGATTAAAACCATCAAAAGGCAAAAGACTACAATATAATAATAATAATAATAATAATCAGTAAATTATTCAAATGCAAAATTTCCTATTATCAGAGCAAAAACCAAGTCCTGACGAAGAATAGCATAGCGTGTAGATCTTGGAGGCAGGATTGTGTAGAGGCACCTTTTTATAGGCTACAAAAAATAACCAGCGGCACCACAGCGCCATCTGTAGTTTTAAAATGGAAGAAGACATTTGGAATAATCTAAACTCTTTATAGAGGTGGCTGCCCTACCAAACTAAGCTATGGGGGAAGAAGGGTCTTGGAAAGACACCTCTTACCATTTAATAACATGAAAGCATATCTGGAGTTTGCAATGAGACACCTACAAACTCCAGGCAGGTCTTTATGTTTCAGTACTAAGGAGAGCCTTCTTTGTGGTCTCTCTGCCTTAAAGCATGGTGAAGTGCTGCAGTGATGGTCGACCTTCTGGAGGGTTATAACACAGGATCTCTGGAGCTCAGCCAGAGCTCACCATTAGGTTCTTGGGCACCTCTTACCAAGGCCCATCTCCCCCGATTTTAGTGCCAGCAGATCAATAAAACCAATGACCATGCCACGTTCAAAGTGTCTAAAATCAACTTGTTTTTTTCTTTCTGATGCTCAGTTTAATCTTCAGCAGATCGATTTGTCGATTGGTCTACTTGCCTAAGTTAGCTGATTAGATATAATCAATTAAGATTAATATCAAGTGAGTGTAAACTGTACTAATGTTAATTCCAGATGTAATATAGATGTAGATGTAATAAGCTTTCTTCACCTTATTAAAAATTAAGATTTGCTTGGTTCCTATGATTTTTCTGTTATTATGCAACATAGCCTTCATTCGAGTAAACTGCTCCGCTTTAAACACTGTCAGGATCTTAGATAATAGTCACAGTTTATAAAGGCAGAGGAAATCATACTATAGGGTCTCCTTGACACTAAAGAAGGATTGATTTGGGGAAAATACACTCAGACAACCACATTACTGAGGCCTCTAAAGGGCTGGCACAATATTTACTGCCTGTTTAAGGCTCTGTCTGTGTGTGTCTGTGTGTGTCTGTGTGTGTCTGTGTGTGTGGTGAGGCAAAGCGTGAAGAAGGGGTATTGATCATATCCATATGAAGACAAAGCTCCAGCAGCTTTGGTGTGTGTGGAGAGGGCTTGATGTCCTCCCACAATGCAGACACACATGCACTCCCACTGTGAGAGAAAAGATGAAGGAGCAGTTTGCCTGTGAAACCTGCTGGCACAGACACTGTAATTGATGCAATGTCCTTAGAGCTTCAGAGTTATCTTCCCACTCTTTACCCCTCTCCCTCGCTCTCTGTTTTCCTTTCTATTACTTCACATTAAGTGTCTCACACACGACATCTTATCTGGATTTGGGATCGATAATGCTCCACGGGGGGCATACGTAATATATCCAAAAGTATCAGGACAGTCAAGCATTGCATATGTGCTTTGTGAACATCTTAATGTCTTGCATTTTCAAATACAAAGCCATTTCAAAAAGTTTAAGTACACTAGGAATATGGCTGATATGAGCTTCATTGGCCCTTAACAACACTAACATGCAGAAAAAACACTGAACTTAAAGGCTATTTGAACTTTTTAACATTTCACAGACACGCAAGTGCAAGCTTTACAGGCTTCATATGGACATTTTATTTACACGCTTATAAGCTTCATATGAATTGCGACCATGATGAAAACATGTGAATAATTTTTTTTATTTATCATAGAACTTCCATTTACGTTACTGTATAGCTGCACGAGACGCAGGTAGGTACATGCTTTGCCTGTCGTAAACAGGGACTACAGAGGTGCAGACTGACCGATTAAATGTTTACAGAGAAGACTATCGGCCAAGAACGGTAGCTTTACAATCAGACCATGCAATCTGAAAACTTTAGGCTACTTCACCACTTCCCCTTCTCACTCAAGCGAACCAAATGGAGCATGGGAAGGGCGTGACTGGTTTTGCGAAACGCTTCTTGAAATTCGATATAAGTTTGTTAATAACAAAATCCCGGACATGTTTTGAAGTTTCAAAAAGAGAACATGTCTGGGTAAAAAAGGACATCTGGTCACCCTAGATGCACCCAGATAGAAATGTCGGATTGCTGCGTTACTCTGCATGCAGGTCTGTATCTGGCAGATATGTAAAGGATTAAATGTGTGGTCTGAGATACTTGGTTTTGCCACATGAGGGTATTAAAATAAAAGGCTTTTATGGGCTGCTTTTAGGTAGAATACCTATTGGTGAGCAATCACTGACTGCAAGACATGGAACAGCACCATCTTACCTAAAGGCTGTGATCAAGACATGCTCAGTAACTAAGTTTATCCTTACTATGCAATCAAATGTATTTAAATTAATCAATGTATGCTTTATTTTGGGTAAAACTGTGAAGAACCTTCCATGGAATATGACTGTATGCTCTGACATTACCATTTCTCTCTACTGGAACTAAGATTCAATGCCCAAATTCCACCACCAGTCCATGACCTGCTCCATTCTTCCTTTACCTGCACTATGATAGCTAGCTAAAGTATTTCCGTGGCAACCTCCAAACCCAAATTGTCTTTCTGACTGCAAGATGGAAAACATGATTTATAACTCTAAATGATGTATTCTCACTGTGCCAAAGTCCAATGGTGCTTCGTTTTACAGTCTTTAAACGATGCTTGGAATTGCCCATATAGGCGTGTGTGTATTTAGGGAGTTTTTCCTTTCCGCTGTTGCCAGAGGCTTTTTTAGTTGTCGATTTGGACGCTAAATAACAAACAAAATTCAATTTCATTGATTTGTGTGTGGTTGCTCAGTCATGGAACTTCAATCCATGAAGCTTTTGTATCATTTCCAAAGCAAATGTATCATTTCAAAGCAAGATTCACAGTGAAATAGTTTGTTTTGGAAGAACATAACCAGTCTCCACATGTTCGTGATGATCAGTTGTTCACATACTTTTGGCTGTCATGTATGTTACAGATGGCACAGACAGATTGTGTTAAATGAAGGCCTGTTCATATGTCCTTGTCACAGATTTTCCTTTTAAGCCTTTTAATCCATACCTTTAACATCTGATCAATCTGTCACCCTTTGTTCATTATTATAGCTCTGACACCTCTAGCATGTGCACAGTGGTGCTACATCAAGCAGAGCCTATTATACAGTGCTCTTGTTTGAAACAACAAGCTCCTATCATCTTATGGAACATCTAGCTTAGAAGTACAGTGCAGCTGATATAGGAGGTGGGGGCACAAGGGATAAAGTCCTGCTGTGGGCATCCTATTTATGGACTGATAATTGGGTCTTCCTCTCATATCTGAGGCCGAACCCTCACCCAGCCTTCATACACCAATGTCAAGCTCTGCAGGCTTCAAAGAGTCCTTCAGAAACGTCCACGCCAGTGAAGAGCACTAAGATCTCATAACCCCACATGTATACAAGCTCAAAAGCTGTCAGGACTGAGGAGAATTGAAAAATATTTTTCTTGTCTGTTTTTTTATTTTTTTATTGTGCTGTCTTTTGAATTCATTGACTTTATTGAAGATGGAAATTTTGTAATAAATCTGTTAGCAAGTCAAGAATTTACAGTACCAGAATAATAATCGGATAAGTGACACGCCTACATATTTTCAAAACTTTACAGGCAGGAAACATGCGATAATGTTTTAAACTGCAGGACTGTGTCACAGGCATGCAATATGCACTTGTAAGGTGCCATAACTATCATTAAAAACAATTCTAATCTGAATCTCTCTCTCTCTCTGTATCTCTCTCTTTCTCTCTCTGTTTGTCTCTCTCTCTCTCTCTGCCCCCCCTCTCTGTCTGTCTGTCTCTCTCTCTCTCTCTCTCTCTGTCCCCCTCTGACTGTCTGTCTGTCTCTCTCTCTCTCTCTCTCTCTGCCCCCCTCTCTCTGTCTGTCTGTCTCTCTCTCTCTGTCTGTCTGTCTGTCTGTCTCTCTCTCTCTCTCTCTGTCCCACTATCTCTGTCTGTCTCTCTCTCTCTCTCTCTCTCTGTCCCTCTCTCTCTCTCTCTCTGTCCCCCTCTCTCTGTCTGTCTGTCTCTCTCTCTTGCTCTTGCTCTCGCTTTCTCTCTCTCTCTCTTTCTCTCTCCTCATTCTCCACCCCCTCATTCTCTGTCTGTTTCTCTCTTTCTCTCTCTGTCCCCCTTTCTCTTTCACTGCTGGATCTTTTAGCAGGACATTTAATCTTCAACTGCTCATTTGTAAGCCATTAATGATAACAATGCACCCCAAGTCCTATAGAAGGTATGCCAGAACCTTCCAAATATCAGGTTATATATACAAAGAATAAACTAAGTCTGTGAATTAACACTAGGTTGGGGGACATGAGTTTCCAACCCACATAATTCAAATGCCCTTCCCAAAGATGTCCTAGTCATGTATCTGACCTGCAAATTGTAATGCCCTATTATTGTTTCTTTATTATATTCTCTATCTCTCAGTCACTACAGGGGGATTTAGATCACGGCCACTGCCTGCTTAAGACCCTTCGTGAAAGATCTGAACATGCAGTTGGTTTCCTGGATGACAGTGGAGCATGTAAGATGAAGAAGGAGGTACAGAACTGCCGAGCTCAGTTAGAAGAGCTCAGCATGGATTTGCGAGCCGAACACAGCAGCACCGAGAGGAGTATGATGCTCTATAAGGAGTTTCAGGAACGCTGCACGAGCCAGCTGCAATGGTTGAGGGAGACACAGGCTCTGTTGAGCTCTAGTACAGAACCCAAAGCTGCATTGTTCCAGAGGAAAGCTCAGCTGGCTAAATATAAGGTACAAAATGTGCCATATTGTTCTATAAATGTTGTTGTTTATGTTTTTACTTAGTTAGTATGGTATCAGGGTGATCACATAACACAGCGTAAAAAGTCTTGCCCTTTACTAAAATTAAAAAAGCCTATAACCAGTGTTAAAACAGCTTCTCAAAGCATAAATTTGGGTTATCAAAATCTTATATGTAACATAACATATTACTGCTTTGGCATGAGGAGGGCTTATGGTGGTCAGGACCTCCCACGCCACGTGAAAATGGTTTAAAATAAGTTAAGTTATCGTCAAATACATAACCCTATTTGGAATTATGGTGGCATAGCTTTTAAGGAACTGGGCTGCAGACCAGAAGGTCCAGGCTTCAAAACCCATTTCTTTCAAGCTGCCAGTTTGGGTCTTTGAGCAAAGCCCTCAATTAACAATAGCTTAAAAAGTAAATATAAGTGTAATTTATATAAATATAAAGGGTAACTGTGTGCAAATGAGTTGTAAATGCATCAGTGGAACGCTACCATCTACACAGCAAAGCCTAAACAGTTATACTTCCTCCAGGAAAAACACACCACCATGGTTACTTCTCTTATAAGCACACATTGACAATTACTCACACTGCAGAACCAAAATCTAAACATGCATGATGGAATATAAACATAAAGAAGCATACCTCACTGGCTGCACACAAGCAAGAGGAAATGAGTCCATTTGAAGAAACGCTAATTTCCAGGACGGGCAATGCAGTATCGCTAATATGCATAATATGAAAATGAAAAAAACTGTTTCTCAAAATAAATGAAGCAAAAACATGTAAACAAAATGTCAAATAATATTTGTGTTAGTAAAAATGCACATGCTAAACGTTTTTTAACTTTTTTGACCAGTCTGCTATGCCTGAAGTTAAAAACAGAGCCCCACCCCTTTTTTGTGAGAAGATGGTAATCGGATGGTTGTTAAATATATAGCAGGGCTGTAGCCAGTCCTGTGTTTTATGTGTGTACGAACGTAGTGACGAATGTGCTGTGTGTGTTTAGGCTGTGGAGCAGTCTCTGCTGTCCCGGCATTCTGCAGTGAGCGCAGTGCTGGACAAAGGAAATGCACTGTTACATCTTCTGCACTCTCCCTCCATCACGCAGAACCTGAACAGATTACAGAACGACTACAAGGAGCTGTGTACCACTGCCAGAGTGAGTGAAGGTCTTTATAAGTACAGTCAAGTATTTTAGAAGTACACACATATATTAATGTCATCCTTCACACAGAGGTCGAAACTAACAGACTGAGGCGCTGTGTAAAATGTATAATGGGAGCCTGCTCTAGTTTCTGTGTTGTGATGGTTAAAATCTGGCTGCCCAATCAGAGCTCGGTTGTCAGGCAGAACAGCTCATCCTGTTAGTAGTAGAGCACAAAAACTTATATGACAAGCAACAGTTGACTATAATAACATGGATATTAAAGAAAGTCTGGCAGAATCAGAAGGCTTGTGCTTGATGGTGAAAAACCTCAGTGATTGTTTGGAATTGTTTTCTTGCTTATCTAAGTGCGTTCCATTCTGTTTGTAACCAACACAAACTGGCTCCCTGCACTAATCTTTATTCATGTCATTGTTTTTCTACGTTGATGATGTCAAAAAGACACCCCTCCAATAGGCCAATATTGTATTCAGAATTGTTTTTATAAATACAGGGGCACATACAGTTGTGCTCATGAATTTACATACCATAGCAGAATTTGTCATTTTTGGGCTGTTTTTCAGAGAATATGAATAATAATACAAAAACTGTTCTGTTATTCATGGTAAGTGGTTGTATGAAGACATTTATTATTGAACAATTGTGTTTGCCCTTTTGAAATCACAATGACACCAGAAATCACCTGGATCAAAAGTTTACATACTCTAGTTCTTAATACTGGGTATTGCCTCCATTAACATCAATCACAGCTTGAAGTCTTTCGCGGTAGTTGTGGATGAGGCCCTTAATTTTCTGTACATTCTTCCTGGCAAAATGCCTCCAGTTCCTGTAAATTCTTGGGCTGTCTTGCATGAACTGCATGTTTGAGATTTCCTCAAAGTGGCTCAATGATACTGAGATCAGGAGATTAAGATGGCCACTCCAGAACCTTCACTTTTTTCTGCTGTAGCCAATGACAGGTCGACTTCTCCTTGTGTTTTGGATCATTGTCATGTAAAAACATCCAAGTGCGTCCCATGCCCAGCTTTCGGGCTGATGAGTGCAAACTTTCCTCCAGTATTTTCTGATAAAATGCTGCATTCATATTGCCATCAATTTTGACCAAGTTCCCTGTGTCTGTGTACCTCACACATCCCCAAAACATCACCGACCCACCTCCGTGTTTTACAGTAGGGTTGGTGTATTTTTCATCATATTCCTTGTTAACTGCTCTACAAATGTAGTGTTTTTGCCAAAAAGTTCAATTTTGGTCTCATCACTCCAAATAAGCTTGTCCCAGAAATGTTGAAGTTTGTCTCTGTGCTGTCTGGCGTATTGTAAGCAGGCTGCTTTGTGGCATTGGTGTAGTAATGGCTTTCTTCTGGTGATTCAACCATGCAACCCATTTTTCTTCAAGTGCCTCCTTATTGTGCACCTTAAAACAGCTACAAAACTTCAGCTGATTATTTAATAACCCACAGTTATTTGTGGGTTTTTCTTTCCTACAAGGCTGACTTACATTTGAAATTAAAAAATCCTAAGTACCCTTATACTTAACTCTCCTTTCTGTGTGGAGTCTGCATGTCCTCCCCGTGTCTGTGTGGGTTTACTCCGGGTACTTCGGTTTCCTCCCACAGTCCAAAGACATGCGTGTTAGGTTAATTGGTTACTCAAAAATTGGCATTGACTTGTGTATGCATGTGACTGAAATGAGATGAACTTGTGTATGGATATAACCTTGTGTGTCGCTTACATGTGTCCACTGATGTCGATAGCGACGTTAAAGAAGCCAAATAAATAAATAACTGTGTCTAGTACCAGTCCTAATGCACCAGTGCGTATGATGCAGTCTGAATTGTGATGAATACTAACAAGTGTTTATGCACTGTGTGTTTTGCTTTGCAGGTGTGTCTCGGGGTGTAGGTTTTATCCGGTTTGACCGGCGTGTGGAAGCCGAGGAGGCGATTAAGGGCCTGAATGGTCAGAAGCCTCCCGGCGCCACAGAGCCAATTACAGTGAAGTTTGCAAACAACCCAAGTCAGAAAACCAGCCAGGCTCTGCTCTCTCAACTCTACCAGTCTCCTAACAGGAGATACCCAGGACCGCTCGCCCAGCAGGCTCAGAGATTCAGGTCAGTCACCATGGCAACATGGTATGGTTCAAAGTCGAACCCATGGCTGGGATTTACGGTAATGCAAAACCATTTACGGTAACGCATCACAACGCATTGTGTAAAGATTGTGTGATAGGCGTGTAGTTTTGTTTACTGATCATCTTTTGTTATTTCAGGTTGGACAACCTACTGAACATGGCCTACGGAGTGAAAAGGTAAGTGATCACACGATCCGTATGTTACACGATTTTCAGATTTAGTAGTAAGTTGAAGCAGGAGGATTAATGCACTGTACTGATCTGTAGATCTCAGGACTGCAATTGGTTTACAACTGAGCAGCATAGGTGAGCATCTCTGACATCTAGAACCTGTTATTCCTTTGAGTATGTGAATAAGTTCAGAGAGCTTGTCAGTCACGACTGGAAAAGTAGACATCACATTCTGGTTCCACTGCAAAACAAAACAAACCACAGCACGTTCCTAAACGTACACGTTGGAGAACGCACCGGTCAGCAGTAGGGCTGGCTCGATACCAATTTTTTATGCCCGATACCGATATCGATAGTGCAAACATAAATTTTTACTTTTATCATCATTGAGCTTAAAATAACTCCAGTTTTAACTTGACTTGCAGCTTTTGTTCACATGACACCTCTCTCAAATTTTAGTAAAGCATAGATCGGATGGAACTTTTTTTCTCCATCCGATCTCCGATCCAGTGATTTTTGCCACGTGCCGAGACCAATACCGAATATCGGATCGGTACAACCCTAGTCAGGATATAGCTACTGACATGAGCAGTGAGGGCACAGTACGATCATCAAATTATACTGCTCACAAAAACGACCCCCCCCCCCAAGAAAGTCTAACTTTGTGAGCGGTGTGCACTGCGTTTGCAGGTTACGATACGTGGCGTAGCTCGATGAAAATAAAAACAGCAACAACTACAGGAGTTTGTAGTTTACACCTCGTCTGAAACCTCTTTCCTTAAAAGTAAATCAATTCTGAGCCAAAATTTGAGGTAGTATGTCACGGAAATAAACATAAACTATAATCACAGTTAGGGCTGCCACAAACGATTATTTATATAGTCGATCACCGATTAATTTTTAATGATTAGTCGACTAATCAGATCATACATTAATTGAATACAAAAAATACAGCTTATCGCACTAGAATGCAGCTGCTATTATATAACCATCATTAGATTTCAGCTATATGCTAACTAAAAATA
>JAVSBV010115562.1:0-20437 GCA_033117975.1 Parotocinclus spilosoma
AAACTGTGCTTTTCTTTCAAAAATAAGGAAATTTCTAAGTGACCCCAAACTTTTGAACGGTAGTGTATATATATATACACACACATACATCAGTATATCAGTCCTCATTGTCTAAAAGAGCCAGTTATTGGGAATTTTAATAAATACTATTTCACATAAAACTGATGTAATATATGTTCTGTTAGCCCCTCTATCTATTGCTGTGTTGCTCATCAAAACACTATTTAATAACTGGGAATTGATAAAAATGCATCAAAACACTGTAATTTAAATATACTGCTCAAAAAATAAAGGGAACACTTGTTACATTGTGTTGTTTAAGTGTTCCTTTTATTTTTTTGAGCAGTGTATATACTATTTTATGAATCTTTTTTGGCATTCTGTTGGGAGCACCAGTCCTAAATAAGCATTGTTGTTGATATCCACTAAATTTGAACTTTCTAACTAAAAGTGGCAAAAATACCCCATGCATATCAAGCTCCACAGTTTTGACCACATACAATGGTGTTTGCAAGTTTTTGGACCTTTATAATTTTTTCTATTTTTGCATAAATATGACAAGTAAAAATTTGAGAACACAATATTATGCTCCTCCATTTATTTATTGAGGTTTATGTAATGAAATGATCCAGTATAACTGATTACATATCTATGAGGTGACACAGTGGCACAAGCAGTTAACACAGTCAGTGCACAGCTGCAGAGATCCCTGGTTTGATCCCAGCCTTGGATTATGTGGAGTTTGCATTGCATGAACAAATGAGTTTTCTGAGGACCAGAAAAAAATAATTGCTGATGTTAATTTGGCTGTAAAACATTGGAAACCACCTCTAAATTGTTTGGACTTCACCAAGCCACACTGAGACATATTGCATACAAATAAAAGAGATTCAATAACAGTGTTACTCTGCCCAGAAGGAATCAAACAAAAAAGGATGACAAGTTAAAGGCACTTTTGAGCAACTAAAGGCCTCTTGCACACTGGCTAATGTTAATGTACACAAGTTCACCATCAGGATAACACTAAGCAACACAGAGAATGCAACTGCTTTCAAAAATTAACATTGCTGCCCTTTTGAAGTTTGCTTAAGATCATATGGGCAATTTGAATTTTTTTGTGATGAGACAAAAACAGAAAGTTATGGCTTAAATGAGAATCATTATGAAAATAAAACATCTAGGTCAGGACAGCTTGGCCTCATTTACGGAACAATTAATTTGGAATTATAGTAATTCTAAAAGAAAACAACTTATTGGTCCCATTTACTCTGTTCTTTAATGGTAAGAACTCACACATGATCACCAAAGATCAGGTACTATTTGGGTGATGTATCATTCTCAGCAGTGTTGGTGTGCTTGTGTGTGTTTTGTTGGTATGCTTAGCTGAGACACAGCTGTTTCTAAACACTCTGCACCCTATTAGATACATGTACCATATTGCCCCACCTTGTACAACCCCAAATTAGAAAAACAGACAGTATGGAAAATGCAAATAAATGATACATTGTTCCCTACATTCTTTTGCTTCAAAGCAAATATTATGACCAAAGACAAAGACAAAGACCATTAAGACTATTATCAGCAACAAGTACTCAACTGATAAATAACAATACCTTCTATTCTTTCTTTGAGAAACATTGCTTTTAACAATTTCAATAATTTGTTGACCACTAGAGATCATCTTCCCACTTTTATTGCATAAAGTCTCAACCTTTTGTGGACACTGCTTTTGTACCAAATCATCATTATAATCACTCAACAAACAGAACCCAGCTGGTGAGGCATTTTTGCTTGATGCACAACTTCAGTTGCTCAAAAGTCCAGTGTCTCCGTTGTCATATTTTGCACTTTATAATGCACCACACATTTTTAATGGGAAACAGGTCTGGACTGCAGACTGCTTTGATTGCAGCATATGTTGCTTAGGCCCAGAGAAACCGGCGGCATTTCTGGTTGTTGTTGATTTATGCCTTTTGCTTTGAATAGTAGAGATTTAACTAGCACTTTTTCTGGTTTTCTGAAGTGTTCCTGAGTCCATGTGGTAATATTCATTACAAAACAATGTCAGTTTTAATGCACGGGCATTCAATGTTGGTTTTCACAGTTGCCACTTACTTGCAGAGATTTCATCAGATTCTCTGAATCCTTTGATGATATTATGGACTGTAGATGATGATATTGCTATTGCTATTGCATGTTGAATGTTGTTCTTAAACTGTTGGACATTTATGGCATGGCAGTTAGCAGACATTTACATTCATGGCATTTAGCAGAGTGACTTACAACTGAGATAATCTTACAATGTAAGCAATGGTGGATCAAGGTCCTTGCTCAAGGACCCAACTTGGCAGAGGTGGGATTTGAATCCTGGAATATCAGGTTCATTCAGGTCCAGAGTCCAGTACCTTAATTGCTAGGCTACCAAAGGACTATTTGCTTATGCAGTTGTGAACATTGCTTGTGAACGACTGAGCCTTCTGTTGATGTTCCCTTTATACCCAATCATGACACTCATCTGTGGAATGTTCTTGAAACTTTTTTGGACCGTGTTGCAGGCATTAAATTCCAAATGAGTGAATATTTGCAAAAAAACAATAAAGTTTGAACATTAAATATATAGTCTTAGTGTATGCAAATAAATATTTGACTTTTTTGTCAGAATTGCAAAAAATGTATATGGACTGTAGAGCATTGTTCACATCAGCAAAAAGTCACACACTGGGTTACTGAAAATGAATGAATAAATGGGTATAAGAACATTAATTCCATATCCAATCAACATCCATGCTATTCAACGTCAGAGAACTTAAAATTATAATAAATTATTTTATGAAAATAAAAAATCTGCCTTTTAACTTTTGGAATTTGTTCTCAACAGTTAATCTATGAGTAGAGATGAGAGTTTGAGATTACACAGATTTTTTTTTACACTTACATTACAATAGCAAAAAAACTACTATGTAACCATGGTAATGTCTGATGAACGTCCATTCTGCTCAACGTCCTGTTTCACAGAAAAAGTAATGGAACAACGTACGTATGTTAAAAGGCGCGTGCCTGTATGTAACATTAACAACAAAATATGACCCCTTTGGTGTTCCATAGCCGTCATTAGAATTCCGTAGACAGAGGCAATAAGGATCATCAGTGCATCAGCTGAACCCCAGTCAGGATGTTTTTTAAACATGGGCATGCTCAATTGTCAACCGAGGATATATAAATGCATTTTCCTTCTACTGGTGTGTCTTCACGTACAGTGGACAGAACGTAAGTTTTCTGAAATATAATTATTACACATAAAATATTTAGAAATAAAATGAAACCATCTCCATATTTATATCGAGCTTGTTTTCTTCTGTGACCGGGTATATACAACAAGAAAAAGATTTAGAATTACAGCTCTATATGTCTCTATATGTTTTCATGAAATTGAGGAGACAGAAGTTTAGGCTAAATGTTGTTTGGTACTAAATGTGGAACAATAATTTTACATCTCTTACGTTTATTTCCGACGGCCAGATGAGTGAAATGACTTTGGCTGAAGTACGAAATAGATATTAGAGGTATTTTCCAATAATGAGGTATTGATTAATCTTTCCAGTTATATATAGTGTAGCATATAGAAGTATTTATCATTATGTTCGTTTATTAGCAACTTGTCTGTTAGACCTGCAATGCATTCAAAGTATTTAGTTGCTCTACGTTTATAAGAAATTGTATAGAATAATATTTAGTTGCCCAACGTTTATAAAAAAAAAATGAGTGCATTGCAGGCCCATTGCATTACATATTACATAGCGGATTAATCATTTATTAGCCCATTTATGGAGAATTGTGTCACATTAGATGTATTTTCAATACAATGCCTTTAAAAAGTATACTGCTCACAAAATTAGGATATAAAATAATTCTTAATTTGCATTGAGCAGTGATGTTAGTAAATACTGTGTCCATAACACCCAGTTAGAAAATCTCTATTATATATAATTTTATATCATTTATCTGACATTCTCTGCATTTGGGTGAATGTGCATTAGTTGTATGGAAATAAAGACTGGATACTGAACACTGATTTTATTTGGGTAATAAACTGTCATGAAAAATAACTTATGCCACTATTAATATATTAAAACACTTTACTGCAGACATGTGCTGATCTTCAAGAAACACTGTCTATAAAACCCTGGGCTGTGAATGAGGATTATTAAAAATGAAAATGATCCTCATGAAAAGCACTCAAGCTACCCTGAAACAAGCCCCTTATCTGCTGACAGGATGCTAACAATCACCGTAGCAACCCTTTGTAGAGTAAGTTGCCATAGTGATTGAATGCTTAATTTTGATACTAAAGCTTGTCCTTGCAGGATTTAAAAGGACATTTGCTTACAATTCAACATTTAGTGCATGATGGAGGATAAAGTTTATTAGCGTTTATGTACAGGCATAAGTAACTGTTTGAACACGACAAATATATGTTTAATTAAAACAAGCAACATTACTGTTTATTTTTTAAGTTTAATGTATCAGAAATACGATACATTTTAATTTGGCAAATGCAAATGTACTTCTAAAGCATAGGCTGTAAAAGCAAATTCTTTCCTTATTGCAAGTTGAACAGTTCATTAGAAAAGGTACTCTTCAAACCAAGATGAAATCTCATAGAATATGAAGTACTGATACTGAAATTTCTTTAAGTGCTGTATTGTTAGAAAATGAGGACTGCATATTTAGAAGTAAAAATCTGTCCAAGCAAAGATACCCACATTAATTTAAAATACAATGTCATCGAATACTAAACCTTTGTAAACTCTGTCTTTTAGCTATTGTTTTGAAATGACATTTTATAGAAAAACATGACTTGACTTAACACAGGAAATATATTGTGACACAAAAAATAAACATTTCAGTGTCTCAGGTATAGGTGTATGTAAACTTTTGGCCTTAACTGTATGAAAAAAAGAGAAGCATTTCTACAAACACCATGCCAACTGTTGGAATCGTTGTCATGATTTAGGGTTGTGTAGGAGTTAGTTTTTTCCTTTGGTTTATTTAACATCACTTTAAGCATTAATGTTTACTAAAAGACACAAGTTTATAGTGATACAAATGGATACACTGCCCAGTAGCAGTCATGTCGAAAATATTATGCTGATAGAGGAAGGAATAGATTCTATAACATACTGGAAGTCATTGTCCCACAATCACTGAACAAACTAAAGCTAAAAGGAATATGGATATTACAACATGGCAGTAGATTAATGCTTTGGAATGACCCTTACAACACCTGCTTTGGTTGTTATTGAATATATGTTGTCATGCATACTGTGGTTGGAGGATTATATTATAACATATTTCTGAAATAGAAGCATTCACAAAGGAAGAGTTGGGAAAACAGAAAGTTTCCAAAAATTCACATATTTTTATGATTTAAATTTGTCAGTGGGCTCATACTATAAACAGTAATACTAAAACTGATACTGCACATTTGCAAAACATGCTATATTTAAGTTTTCTAAAAAGAGATGTTTTATGGTAAAATGTGTGTAAACAAATTAAACTATATAAAAATATTCTAGTCAACTGGCATGGACCGTACTAAGTATTTAGTAGAAATAGTATACTGAAGTGTGTTGTTTTTATTGAAAACAACAACAAGAAAAAATAATTTCCTTTTGTCACATAAAGAAATAGTCCAAGGAATATATTATGTTTTTTTGTCCTTTACTTATTTAGGGAAGGTCAACAGTCTGGAATAGAGACTTCAGATGATGACAAGCACTCTTACCAAAGCTTAAACAGAGCAGATGATTATAGAATTATTAATGAACAGCTCAGAGTATGTGATGAGGACCTGATGACTTCTCAGGAAAGCTGTATTGTCCACATTTAATATCTAACAAGGATAAAAATAACCTTGTCATTGAACTTTGTACACTGCTCACAAAAATTAAGGGATATTTAACTATGTGACTTTTAATTTTGAAGTATCCCCTAATTTTTGTGAGCAGTATATATTCGATGTTAACCTCAGCATTTGCTCATTTGCATTTATGGTTTGTGAAGGTGTGTTAAAGTGATCGTGACAGTAAATAATGATTTTGACTGATCATATAATACTGTGTAATTTGTGGAAAAGTGATTTTTTGTAATAACTTAATTTTATTGCAAGTAATGTGCTCATTGCCATGTAGGGATAAGCTTCTGGTGTACACAGATTTATCATTCCATCTTTGTTTCACATTTATGTACAGCTCTACTAAAGACTTCATCTCTGTGCCTGTCCAAGCCCTGCCAAAATGGTGCGGAGTGTCGAGATGATCCCTCTACCTTCTTATGCCAGTGCCAGGTGGCAGCCCTATCCAGTCTGAAGTGCACATCGTCCAATGCCTTCTGCCAACCACACATCTGTCAGGGAAATGCCACTTGCCAAACTACTGGTGCCAGTCCTGGGCTGTTAGCATGTAGTTGTGGGCAGGGTTTAGCTGGGCAGGCTTGCCACTCCAGTGCTAAGCTGTGTGCCCAGAGGCTGTGCCACAAGAGAGCACGCTGTCTAGCCGTGGGCCAAAAGGGCCCTGGCTACATTTGCCTCTGCCAGCCAGGCTATGCTGGCAGTCAGTGTCAGAAAGAGGTAGACCAGTGTACTCCCAACCCATGCCATAACAATGCTATTTGCCGAAGCATGTCAAATGGGCCCCATTGCTTCTGTGTGCCAGGCTTTCAGGGTGAGCTCTGTGATATAAACGTGAATGAGTGCACTTCCCAGCCCTGCATGAATGGAGCTACTTGCATAGACAACATTGGTTATTATGAATGCTTCTGTAAATCAGGATACACAGGTGAGCAATTAAGAAATATACAGTACAGTACAGTTAGTACAGACCACACATTACTTTACGGGTATGCATCATTTAATGTTCATCTGATCAATGTCAATTCCTTTTAATGGCAAAGCTCTTAAAATCTTAATTTGGATATTAAAATGTGTCTTTTAGTGCTGAACTCTGTGACTGTAAACACACTCAAAATGCCAAAGACAGTGGACAGCACTGCCTGCCATATGATGTTAGAGTATACAGTACTGCACTGAACTATAATTATCTTACTTTGTAATTATTATAATAATAATAACATACCCCTGTGTTGGTTGCTTATTTATTTACTGGCAGTTGATTATTGTTGTTTTGTTGCACTCTAGTGCAGTGTGTTTGGCAGATTCTGCCCAGCTGGCCACACAAGCCAATTAAAGCTATTGATCTACAAGCAGAGGCGGGGCTTAAAGAGCTCAGTTCATGTGCTTGCTTGCTCATTAGTGCACCTTTAGACTAGAGACTTCAACATCGGGTACAAGTTCCTAGTGTTTATATATATGACTGCTACTTATTTGTAACCAGTGGTAAATGGTGTTTTTACAACCCCAATTCCAATGAGACTTCTGAGCTCCTCAGAAAAGAAAATTGATCCTCATCAAACTGAAAAAGGTTACATAACCATTACATTCCTACAAGTTGATGTGCAAGACTGAGCATTTAGTTGCAGCTGTTGCTAGTCAAGATGGTCACAATAGTTCTCAAAAGTAAATGTTCATATACTTTTGCCACTTACAGGTTGGTGTAAAATATTCAAAGACATTTGTTCACAAATATTTCAATTTTTTCTTAAAAAATAAATGTATTCATTTATTGATTTTATTGTCTGCTAAATCCTGGCTAGGGTTGCAGAAAATCCAGCTTCACAGGGTGCAAAGCAGGAACAATCCTAGACAGGGATCAGTCCATTGCAGGGCATATACACTTACATGCTCTTACACCCACTCACAAATTAATGACACTTTAGAAACTCTAACCATTGGTCTCAGATATAGTTTCGGAAAACCAGCCCGTGTGGTTATTTACAAGAAACAATAAAGTTTATCCGTTTGAAAGTTAAATATCTTGTCTTTGTAGTGCATTCAACTGAATATGGGTTGAAAAGGATTTGCAAATTATAATATTCTGTTTTTATTTATGTTTTACACAACGTCCCAACATCATTGGAATTGAATTTTTTTAGATCATAGTAATGCAGAAATAGAACATTTGAAGAGATTCACAAATTTTCAAGCACCACTTTATTAGTTGCCATATCAGTCAGTTATGTGCGACACAAACAGCTGGGTTCTTAGACAATACAGCTCACTAGAAACGTGCCTTGTGAAAGAAAACACCTACAATACTGTGTTTGCTTAGAATTTAGTTAGACTGCCCCACATCCCTTTGTCTGTCTTTCCCTAAAAGTCACTGAGTGAGAGTAATCACCCTCACACTACCCTCACATACCCCCCACCTCCTACCTTCTTGGTTTCCTAGTCTACTGACATATGCTTGTCTATTGAAATGATAATTTAACCACCATCATCCTTTCTCTACAACCTTTGTCTGGCATACCTTTACTAACACAGCAATTTCATTTTTGACTACTAGACCTACTCCTCTCTATCCACCTTTGGTCTTTCTTTTTTAATCCAGGATACATAAAGCTAGCAAGCAAGATCTATTTATCCATACAACCTCCTGTATGTGTAAATAAACTCTGCTGAAGATCCTGTATTCTGACTCCTGGAAAGCTGAATTTCCAACAGATAATAAATAATTAATTTTAATAAAAATGAGTGAAAAGATACAAGAGTTTTATCCAAACCCAATTCCAATTAAGTTGTGTAAAACATTCATAAAAACAGAATATTCTGATGTGCAAATCCTTTTCAACCCATATTCAATTGAATACGCTACAAAAACAAGATATTTAATTTTCAAACTGATCAACTTATTATTGTTTCTTGTAAATAACCACATGGGCTGGGTTTCTGAAGCTATATTCTGTCTCAAATCTGGAGCCATTTTACATGGCATGTTCAAAAGCACCCTGGTTATGATATATAGCACTTTCTCTGATGTTGCAGGTGCCATCTGTGAAATTGAGATCAGTGGGTGTCTGTCCCAGCCTTGTCTTCATGGTGGGAGCTGCTATGACCTTATCAACGGCTTCTCGTGCACCTGTGCATCTGGGTTTCAGGGGCATCACTGTGAAATTGATGTTGATGATTGCATAAGCCATCCTTGCCAAAATGAGGGTTTGTGCATTGATGGACTTAATAGGTACAATAAATCTGCATTATTTACCTGCCAATTTTAAATATGTGAAAGATTAATTCAATTATGCAATTCCATGTGACATCACTAACATCTTTAACTTCTTTTAAAAGAACTGTCTACAGATTAAGCCAAGCTTTTGATTGTTCTTGATAGATCACAGATAAATTAAGTAAATTAAATATATAACATCACTTTTTCTATTTATTTTATCTAAGCAGATAGAATATTCTGCTTTTTTGCATTCCTATATAATGGTTGATTTGGCTTAGTTATTGCAGCCAGTTAGGGGAGTATGGCACTGTAACAGCAAGCTCTACCTATCCCTGTGGTAGACTGTCATCCTGGTCCAGGGCACACTTATACCTGTGCCGTGTGATAGGCTTCAGAGCCCCAAGATCCAGGCCAGGTAAACTAGTTTAAAAAAATGAAAACTATTGTTAAATTGGTAAAAAAAAAAACAACAACAACAAGGATTTAGAGAAACCTTATGGTACACAGACAAGATGCACACACAGCATGCACACATGGAGTGGAAACACAGGAGTTAGGAAGTATTATATACATTCCTTATACATTACCATATGCAGTTTGGTTTTATCCTTAAAGTAACTGTCTTGTATATATGTTTGCTATTTGTGTTTGTAGTTTTGAGTAAAGAAATATCATATTTCTTTTTATATATATTTTTTTGTTTTGAAACCCAGTGTGCCACTGTAACGTGTTTTGCTGCAATTGTTTTGCACTTGCATGCTAAACAATTTACAGATCTTATATATAGGCTAAAATAAACACAGACCCTCAAGAGTTACATATAAATTAAAGTGTGAGGTTATTTTGAGAAATAATGTGTATTTGTATGTGTATAATTTGTCATGTGTATTTTACTTTTACAGTTACAGCTGTGACTGTTCCCAAAGTGGCTTCTATGGCTTGCATTGTGAACTTCCTCATCCGTCATGCTGCACTCATCCCTGTCTCAGTGGTGCTACCAGTATCAACAAAGCAAACTACACTTGCAGAGGTTTGCCATGTAGTTGTGCTGTCGTGTTATTGTACAAAAATGTTCTCACAAACATAAATTAATCTTCAGTATTACTGGCACATTCTTAAGAGTCTGGCCATAAACATTCATATCTAATAAAAGTACATATAAAGAGGTAGATTATCCTCAAAAATGTTAAATGACAGAAATCGTTCATACAAGTGTGCTATTTTAATACAAATAAATAAAAAATAATCCAAAACAAATTTGCATATTTGGTGGGAAATTGTGTGGTATTTCTCTGCAGGCGAAGATAATATTTTTTGCTTGTTTAAAATCTGTTAAACTGTGCACACTCAAATTAGATTTGAGTTGAGTGTTGTCATCGCTAGGGCCTCTTCTTCAAATCTCTGCCTAACAGACGTGACATTAAGTCTGGACCTTAGTCATTATATGCACAACAACCCTGACATACTTGTAATTATTCTTAAGTTAATAGCACTCAGCCAACAGGGCAAAATTGGTTTTAATCACATTCAATTACAGAGGCTAATTTTGGGTAGTGTACCTCTTGGTGGGAGATTGTTGACTACTAGACATGCCTATATGACACACTCAAAAACATTTTGACTTTGAGAGGGGTCATATCATTGTACTGAGAGAAGCAGGATGGTTGTTACTATTACTTGCACACCATATAGGCCATTCTAAGCTAACTGTTAAAAGATGTAGGGAGCAGTGGTTCTGTGAGAGCACGTACAAATAGCAACCTGAAAAAAAGGTTTCAGGTTAACTTAAAGCCTTTTATTCCAGGAGTTGAATTAAATGCTTCAGTTGTGATTACATAAAATATGCCTAGTTTTAAAATAATGTTGTGCATCAATTTAACTTTTTGTCGGTTGCTAACAACTGTTGATGATAAAAGTGAGGTTAAATAAACAAACAAGTAAACATAAAAAACAGACCTTGCTACTTTCTCTACACTTTTTGATCCCAAATGTGTTCTGTGTCCATCCCATATGGCACTATACTGCTACTGCTTCTCTTATTTCAACTGTGCAAAATGTTTTCTAGTAGTCTATAAAGGCATGTCTAGATATCAAGATATCTCATCAGGAGGTACACTACACAACAACAGCTTCTGATGTACTGTATTTAGAGGGCAGCACCTTTACATTGTCTTGTGGCAAGATCTGGTGTCTAATCAGACCACACCTCTAAGCATTTACATATCTGCCTGCGATGTAACTGCATGCCAAGTTTTGCAGCCGTGCAACATTTCTATATGAGTGCTTTATTTTTGTCAAAGAGTGTATATGCACCAATCAAGTGTAACATTATGAGCACCTTCTACAGTCAGTTTCCATTTATTTAGTTTTACTTACCATATAGAAGCACTTTATGATTCTACAATTACAGACTGTAGTCCACCTGTTTCTCTGTGTGCTTTGTTTGTTTCCCCTTTACTCTTTTTTGTAATGGTCATCAGACCCAGCAGGTCAAATCAATTGAGATTTATTTATATACTGTTTTATACAATGGTGAATTGTCTCAAAGTAGCTTTACACTATTATATTACGTTAGAAGGTCAGCCTAAATTAAGCAAGCCTAAGAGGACAGAGGAAAGGAAAAACTCCCTAAACATTGTAAAGAAGAAACCTTGCGAGAACCAAGAATCAAAAAGGGACCCATCCTCCTTGTGTTGCCTAGAAGTAAGAATTCAGTTTGTAATAATACGTAAATAATAACAGCTAATAAAATATGAAATAGAATAGCATCACATATATATAGGGTCAGAAGTCACATGACACTCTTTTATTTTATCTGAATACCCTAGCAAGTAATGGGTTAGGGGGCCTGTCTTTTAGACTGTGTTCAGACCATGGCTGCCATCTTGAAAGCCACCACAATGGATCAAGGGCAAGTTTTTTCCAATGTCCAGGAGTATCAACAACCTGCCGTATCAACAACCAGCACCCAGAAAGACCACCAATTTCACCAAGCACTGTTGTATCTTTTACAGTCAAATATAGAGAAACCGAGACTGTAGATGACAAGAAAAAGATTGGTAGTCGGGAAGACAAACAAAGCTCAACAATGGTTTTGGCAGCCTTTGCCACGCCATGACACAGCACGGAACATGTTGCAGCAGAATTTGGTGTCAGCCAGTCATCCCTTGTATGGATTCTTCATACCCCTTTAGTCAAACTTTTGATAGGAAATCAGGAGATATAATTACATAAAAACAATCTGAATCAGGATTAAAAGCATTAAAAATCCAGAAACCTGCTGACATCACCTGTTTGAGATCATATCATTATTTAGTTTTTTAAAATTCATTACTAGTTCTAAAGCACCCCCGTCCCAACTTTTTGGGAATACGTTTCAGGCCTGAAATGTAAGAATGAATGTTTATTAACAAATGAAGTGTAGTTTCTTTTGTATTATATATTTTTTAAATTTGCGTTTTCCATGCTGTCCCAATTTTTTCACATGTGATTATTATAGTATAATAGTACAGTTAATGATGGCATTACCGTTTAAACGTTTGTATTTAATTGATTATGTAAGTAATTATGGTGTAAAAAATACTCTGTAATCGCAATACAATCTCCTAACAAAACTATTTTCTAATGTTGCAGGTATTTCCACTGTAACTTTTCAGAATAATCACGTTCTGAAGTATCACAGTAATGACCTGATTTCTTGTAATCTCACCAGCATCTCCTTCATCATTTGCACAAACAAACGCAATGCGCATGTGCTTCGTGCTAACAGCAGTTCAGATTTTGTGACAGTTTCACTCCAAGATGGCTTGCTAGTGCTGGAATTGCTTAGCATATCTTCCTCTTTCTCTGCCTTCCCACTGGTCCTGCGCAGCACAAAATCCATAGCTAGTGGTGAATGGTATTATGTGAAACTTTTCAAGGTTTACCCTGAAGCCAGCATTTCCAAATGGTCCATGCTTCTTCTGCCAGGGAATTATGTGACATCAGAGACAGAGTCAGGCAACCTGAATTTTCTGCGAGAAGGTGTAGACATTCTGCTTGGTGGTCATAACTCATCAGACTGGAGCGTAACTGGCTGCTTGAGTAGTGTCGAGATTGAAGGAATAATATTCTCTTATGGTGCCACTGATGTGCCCCTGAACCATAAAACATCAGCAGTTTCAGTTCAGAGTGGCTGTGTGGATAACATGTTCTGCCAATTCATGGCCAATGTGGCGTGTCCTAACAGCAATTGCTGTGAGGATATTTGCAAAATTAGCACAGAACAGGAGGTAGGCTTCAGTGCCCAGCACATTCCATATTGTTCCAATAAGGACTTCTGCCAACCAATCACTGGCAAATACACCTTTGCCTACACAGACAACTTCACTGGTTCATATTGCACGTAAGTAAATATTCTTCCAGTAATTCTCTTTAATCTATGAGGTTTCCTAGTTTTCAGCAAGGCCAATGAATGAGACATGTTTAAGATACATGATGCATGTAATAATTCCACCACAAAACTGATATGCCAGTTTATTTTGTTTTCATGTTTTAGTTTTAAATGTATTGTTTAAACCAACATTTCAAACAAATTTCAGTGAAGTTTGAAAGCAAAAGACATGTGTGTGTGCCAGGTTAGGAGTGCTCAAAACATTCTCATGTACAAAGACCCTGCAGAAAAAGTTTGAGAACCCCATTAATTGTATTACTTGAAAACAGATTAACTGCTAATCCTCAATGTTTTTTGCTTATTCTTTATGATGATACTTTTATTAAAAAAATAGACAAATAGACAAAGGTTGTGAAAATGTGATTTTTAATTACTTAAAGTCTATTAAATCAATACTTTATTTTATATTAGTTTTTGTATATTTAAGACCTACAATGGGACAATGCCTTTGTTTGTTGACTGACTGGATTATGACAGATTTGTTTATTTGCTCACTGTAGTTTATCATGTTCAATGCATCTCTATTCAGCAGCACTGTTTCTAAACATAGGTCATGTCTTAAATGTACATGAAGTGTTTAGTACAAAGCATAAATGGGAGATTACATTCAGAATATGTATTTAAAATCTTTGTCTGTGATTTTTGAAGTGTTTTCCTCAACTTTTCCACTGCAGATTTTTCATGTTCACAATATCTGTCTGTGGGGATGACAGGTGCAACTACACGTGTTGTTATGGGGGCAGTTGTTCTGAAACAAACATGGAGTGTGACTGCCTTCTGTTGCTCACCGGCAGCTGGTGAGTGTATATCTGTCATCTAATCACATATATTTCTATATTCGTTTTCCTTTTTTCCTCCTACTGGTTTTTTATTTTAAAAATAAGAGGATAGTGTGTTTATGACCCAATAAACTGATATTGAGCTATTCTACATACATTAATATAATAGAATTATCATGGATTATGTGGCATATTAGAAAGAGAACACAAGTACATTCTGCTCTTTTAAATTCGAATTTGAATGACAACAAATGTCTTCACTATCATCTCAAGCAGCTCAAAGCTCTGGTTTATTTGAAAATACAAATGTTTTTGTGGTGATATTAATAAGAAGTAATACAGTATCTCACAAAAGTGAGTACACCTCTCACACTATTGTAACTATTTTATTATATCTTTTCATGAGACAACACTGAAGATATGATACTTTGATACAATGTAAAATAGTCAGTCTACAGCAAATACCTCAACACACAGCCATTGATGTCTAAACTACTGGCAACAAAAATTAGTACACCCCTAAGTGAAAATGGCCTAATTGTGCCCAAAGTGTCAATATTTTTGTGGCCACCAATATTTTCCATCACTGCCTTAACTCTCTTGGGCATGAAGTTCACTAGAGCTTCACAGTTTGCCACTGGAATTCTCTTCCATGATGACCTCACAGAGCTGGTGGATGTTAGAGACCTTGTACTCCTCCACAGATGCTCATTAGGGTATAGGTCTGGAGACATGCTTGACCTTTACCCTCACTTTCTTTAGCAAGTAAGTGGTCATCTTGAAGGTGTGTTTGAAGTCGTTATCAGATTGAAATACTGGCAGCACTTCTCTAAGTATATTTTCAAAAGCCAACTTCTGGATATGATGCATGTACACTCAATTTTTTTTGGTCGACCATGGCGAGGCCTGCTCTGAGTGTAACCTGTCCGGTTAAACCACTGTATGGTCTTGGCCACCGTCCTGCAGCTCAATTTCAGTGTGTTGGCAAACTTCTTATAACCTAGACCATATTTATGTTGAGCAAAAATTCTTTTTTCAGATCTTTATAGAGTTATTTGCCATGAGGTGCCATGTGACCAGTATGAGAGCATGTGAGAGCAATAACACCAAATCTAACACACCTGCTCCCCATTCACATCTAAGACCTTGCAACACTAACAAGTCACATGATACAGAGGAGGGATAATTGCTAATTGAGCACAATTTAGCCATTTTCACTTAGGGATGTACTCACTTTTGTTGCCAGTGGTTTAGGTATTGATGGTTGTGTGCTGAGTTATTTTGTGCACACAGCAAATATACTATACAAGCTGTAGACTGAAAACTTTACAGTCTCATATCTTCAGAAAAGATATAATAAAATTGTTACTTTTGTGAGATACAGTATGTGGGTTTCTATAACTTTCTTTAAATGTTCATTCATTTTAACTGATTTTATTTGAAAAGTAGAGGTTATTCTTTTTGTTTCCTATATGTTGAGCAGTACTCAAGATCTGAGTGAGTGTGTGTCTGATCCATGCCTGAATGGTGGCTTTTGCTGCAATGTGGTCAACAAATTCCAATTGTTCTGTGAACTGTGCAGGAACTGCCAGATCTGCGTAAGCAAACTCCTCATTTCTTTGTGTGTTTTCTGCTTTGTGTTGCTGTATTTTTTGCTGTATTGTATTGTATATGCTTAACATTGGTAGATTATATAGGTGCACTGAATGAAAATACTACCTAATTAAAGAAACTCAACGGTCAATATGTGATGAGTTTTAGTACAAAGGATAGCTGCTATGAATGTTATGGCTTCACATACATTTACTTTGTATGTATTAGTATTAAAATATAACTTCATGAACATTTGGTAGGCTTCAACTTTTCTTCTCCGTACAGTAATTTTTCCAGATGTTGCAAACAATCTGTAGGGCTGCTTCATAAGAGAGAATAACTTTACTCCAGTCCTACGCAGTTCAGTTTATGTACTCAGTCTGTCCTTGATGTTTATTTTTGAGAGAAGTGACATGGTTTTCTGGTGTATGCACATTGTAAAGCATTTTTTTATAGATATAGATAAAATATAGATAAACACTATTGTTTTCACATGTTTTATCAGTACTAACAATCTAACCCATTTTCTATCTTCTAAAAAAGTTACACATTCCTGTTTAATGTTTTTTTCTTTATTTAGTTTTGTTTCTGTCTTAGACCTGTATATTTTTTACAGTTGTGTTCTTTTTCACTGAATTTGAAAGGCAACCACACTGAAGCAGTAATATCAAAATCTTTGAGAAATTGAGAAGCTCTAAGAGATTTAAATGCAGGGGATCATATCACATCATTCTTAAGCCTGTGTTGAAATTACTGAATGCTAATGCCATAGTTTAAAAAAATTAACAAAAATTAGCTAAAGAGAGGAAACCACATTTATTTTACTCTAACCATAATATTTTACCCTTATTTGACAAACACAGCTTTTAAAACACTGTGTTAAAACATAAAACTCTAGAATTGATTTAACGTGTATCAGTTTATTCCCCTTCAAACAACATTTGGTACTCTCATAACCATGTCACACTGGGTCACTGATCACAGATACAGTTCACTTATGTATCGTTGGTATGCCTCACAGAGACTACGGAACTAACTAGCTATTTATCAATGAATAGATAGATAGACAGATAGGTATCACAACCTAAAATATATCCATGTGTTACGAGTGGGCAGTTTATAGTCCTTTATATGGTCTCTGACACTCCACACTGCAATTAGAACGTCTGTGTTTCAGTTACTCCATGCTGCCACTGAGCACCATCATTGCTGGGTGGTCAAGAGCACGTGTGGACCAAGAGGATGGTTAAACTTGCTGCTCTTTGTTATTACAAACTTCTCAGAGGATAGAAATCCATGTTGTTTTCCCAGACAAGCTTCTGACATAGACAAAGTCCTTTAAATGACCATAACGAAGCCATTACCTTGTTTAATGTAGTTGACAGTAAATAAATGATGAATTAGTAATGTAAATGATTTTCTTGTTTAAAGAAATTGGTTCTTCTCCGAATGAAATACATTCTCACTCAGTAGATCTTCCCCTTGTTACTACTGGTGTGGAAAATATACACAAAGCAGATGTGAGAAACAGTGGCAGGTAGCAAGGTTGGTTAGGCAATCTCGTTAACGAAAATCAGGCACGGTTCAGGTGATCAGCTGACAGAATCGCGATGGAGAAAAACAGAATCAGAGTCAGACAGGGTAAAGCAATCGGTAACCAGAATCTGAATCCACAAATGATACGTATGGCTCTTGATGAGAGACAAATAACCACGAAAAATACATTGCCCATAGCCAGTAGCTGTTCCGGTTTAAGTCCAAACAGGGGCATGGCTCCTTAAACACCAATAGGCCAGACACAGGTGAACCTGATTTTAAATCAGTACTCCAGAGATAGTGTTCGTGTGTGCTTGGGTAATTCCGTGCATGGTCGTGTGAGACAGCATTTGTGTGTACTCGCGTACTTCCGTTTGTGGTCGTGTGATCTTCCTAGTAAAGAATGCTGTACATTATTATCTATTTTTTATTTTCGATTTTATAGATCTGTGACATACTCTGTACAATTCGCGGCTCACTGTCTATTCAGTGGTAATATTTTCAATTGCTGTCAATCTATATATACTTACCACCCACATTATTAGGTACACCAGGTAGATTCAAGAAGGTATTGTTGTAATGTTCACTAAAACTGGCGGTCTCAAGTGCAGTGTGCAGACGTTTTATTGAAAAATCCTAGTCAGACAGTCCGACGTCAAAACCATACAAAACAGAAAACAACAGAAGGATCAGGTAAGGACGGAGTTGAGAAACGAGGCGAAGGTCAGAACACAGAAAGTACAGCGATAACAATAGCGAAAGCGAGTGCATAGCGAATGAGGGAACCAAGTAGCTTAGCAGAGTGTGAGTGGAAGTGAGTGTAATAGGTTTGGTCGCTTGAGCAGTCCAGGTAGCTGACCGACTGGGTGTGGATTGGACACTTCTCTGTCTTTACCCTAAGGTGATTGTCATTCAGATGTTGAAGAACTTGGATTATATGGGATGGGAGATCGGGAGAGTACACCAGTCATCCAGATATACAGTGACGAAGTGCCCTAACATATCCCGGAGCACATTGTTAATGAAGGCCTGGGCCAAAGGTCAAGTTTGGTAAACCATTGAGCTGAGCGTAGCTGTTCCAGTGCTGAGGGCACAAGGGGCAGGGGGTATGCATACCGCTTGGTGACCAGGTTAAGGCCTCGGTAGTTGATGCACAACCTCAGAGAAGAGTCTGACTTTGGTACAAAAAAGAACCCGGCCAAGACCGGGGAGGTGGAGGGTCGGGTGATGCCGAGATGCAGGTAATCCGAGATATAAGCCTGCATGGCCTGCATGGCCTGCATCCTCACCAGGTGATAATGGGTACAGCCGGGCTTTAGGCAGGGTAGAGTTCTCCAGGAGTTTGATGGTAAAATCAAAGGCTCTATGGGAGTAAGAGGAGTGGGTACTGGAAGGTGTAGGCAGTTGTTGAAGCAGAAGGAGGACCATTTAACTAGTTCTTTAAATTCCCAAGAGATGATAGGGTCATGGAGGCGCACCCATGGAAGTCCAAGAATGATGGGATGCGTGAGTGCGGCCATGAAGGCGCAGTGGAATACTGAGTAACCCCGTGCCCAGGAGCTGACCATTGGCCGCAGTAACCCCGTGCTGAGTGTGAAGGGGATAACAGGTGATCTTCCAGGAGGAGGTGTTCAGGGGGCTGAGGTTGGGGGCTAGGTCACAATCGATGTTTATCATAGCCACAATACATGCACAACCCCCTTGTGATGCGACTCTGGCCTTCTGCAGGAGTCAGGTGTGCCTGGCCGATCTCCATGGGTTTCAGGGGAGGACCCGGAACCCCTGCTGGGGAATTGTAGAGCTGGTCCAGACGGATGGTGAGCGTGATTAATTTGGTTCCAGAGTCAGATCAGAGTCTTGCTTTGTCGGGCCCATGGAAATTAATGCCTCAGTTGCCTGTTCTTAGCTGAAAGGAGTAAGGTTTGACATGTTTCAGAGATTCATTGTGTTAAGTGGTTATTTGAGTTGCTGTTGCTGTTTCTAATGGCTTGAACCAGTCTGGCCATTCTCCCTTGATCTCTGGCATCAACAAGTAATTTGTATCCAGAGTACTACTGCTCACTGGATATTGATTTTTTTCCGATAATCTTTTAAGAATAATTTGTAAATCCTACAGATGGCTATGAATGAAAATACCAGCAGATCTGTGTCTGAAATTCTCAGAGCAACCTGTCAAACATGCCTCGTTCAAATTCAGTTAAATTATTTTTCTTCCATATTCTGATGTTCATTTAAAAATTCAGCAGGTCGTATTTATCGTGTCATCATGCCTAAATGCATCGAGTTGCTGCCTTGTAGATTAGATATTTGTAATAACAGGTAACTGAACAGGTTTACACAATGAATTGGCCGGTGAGTGTAAAACACTAATTTACAATTAGTGAGTTTTTATAATTATGGGCATCAGTATCAGTTGATCTGTCTCACCAGACACAAATGTAAGGAAAATATATTATAGAGTAAATATTTTATTTTTAATTTAAGTGTGCTACTTTTATGCTGCTTATATCATGATAACACTTGTATTGTAACAAAAATATCAAGGGATCTGAAAAATCTAAGTATTTGTGAATCATCTTTAATTCATAATCCAAGAAATACAGAAATTTTTAGGGAAGTATTTGTGGCTAATGCAGCACTGTTCTGTATAAAATGCAACTCAGCAGAGCAATGCAGCGTTGGAGATATATTGGAGCGCCTTATCCCAGTGACAGGGCTGTTCATCTCAATAGCAGATCACACAAAACATCACCCATACTTGTGGAATAGGCGATGATCTAAGCTCAGTTAATTCAGAATCCAGTTACAGAGTACAGTTCAGTATATAGAGCTTTTACAAAGCGGATTCCAAAAAAGTTGGGACACTAAACAAATTGTAAATAAAAACTGAATGCAAATATGTGGAGATGGCAAATGTCAATATTTTATTCGTAATAAAACATAGATGACAGATTAAAAGTTTAATCTGAGTAAAT
>JAVSBV010115571.1:0-20434 GCA_033117975.1 Parotocinclus spilosoma
TATCAAATATATTTTAAATAATCTGTGTCAGTTTGTTCTGTCCAACAACTTTTGTTGACTTTATTTGCTTTTCCGATGTCCTTGTTTAATAAAATAAAATCAAATGCTATTTTTGTAATTGTTTTATTTCCACTTAGAAACATTCCCTCATTTGTGTGAGCAGTGTATATAGCCCTAAGCCTATCTGTTCTTTTTAGTGCTGGTGAGAGCACCTATAACTTAGACACTGCTGCTGCCCTCAGGATGGAGGTGCAGAAATACTATGAGCTCATTGACGCTCTGAGGTAGGTTACAAGCACACAAGTTTACATGGTCATATAAACAGTGAACTTCTACACTGTATGTCATTTACTGTATATCCATGTGCCTTTGTTAGTAAGAAGATTTTAACACTTGGAGTGAAAGATGAGGTGCCCCCTCACCCAAAAGCACTGCAGCTGCAGAAGATGGTGCGATACTCTGCCACCCTGTTTGTGCAGGTAAGAGTGAGGCACATAAGTAATATAAACATTAAGCTTTCCTGATACAAGGAGGGATTTATATACAATTTTTTTGTAACAGGAGAAGCTTTGGGGTTTGATGTCTCTTCCGACGAAAGAAAAGTATGAGGAGCTTAAAGAGAAGAAGAAAGAGGAATTGGAGAAGAGGCTCCAACTGGAGAGACAGGTAAGGCCCTTTTTGTCTATGTGTGATTTTAATCTTTATACGAAATGTGAAATGCATGGATGCAAGTAAATGAATTTAACCGTTCAATTGGACTTTCGGCCACTCTGTGGATCATTGACCGCTACGACCGCATACTAGTGTCCGCTATGATTGAATTAAGCCATCATGATCTTTGGCGTCCTCTTCTTCTCTTTCCGCTGACTTTACCGAGCATTAACGATGTTTCTAACGAGTTAGTTCGATGCTAAGTAGTCATTACTAATGGAATTAGTAGGGGTGTAACGATGCAAAAACATACAGTCATAAAATACAATCAGCAAAAGTCCTATGCATTTAAGATTCCTAATTATTGGACTAGTTTAAACATAATTTTTTGTTTAAATTTGTGTTAAAGAGAAAATTACACATTTTTTGAATTGTTATTCTTCTATAATGTGTTTGCTCACTTATAATACATATGGTGAAGCTATATTACAGAATTTTGTTTACGACTTTAAAAAATCGAACCGTGAGCAGAGTATATCGTTGCACCCATCAGTGTGTTATGAAGCAGGCAGAAATGTACTACACTTGTAAATTTAACATTCAGTCGAAGTTTTTAAACTCTACACCAGTAAACAGATCTAATTATTCACAATAACAATGTTGTTCGTGTTTAATTTAACCATATATTGTACAACCATGTTTACATGCACTTACTGGCCACTTTATTAGGCAGTCATTTACATGTAAAATGCATGACACATGAGGCGCGTGTGTACTAGTGTTGCCATGATACTGAACATTTCGATACCACATTATCAAAAATGGTATTCAATTTCAATGTTTTCTAAAGACATGATGATTTTACATAATCATATCCACATATATCATATTAATAATATACTAATACTATTTACTATTGTTAATCTAGTATTTAATTAATTACTGTACTACACTTAATATAATATATATGCCTTTGAGTAGATCTGTATCATTTTACTGCTATAAAAACCTCTGCCAGCGTCTCCATATTTGGTTTGTATTGCTGACTATGTTACGGTCAGTTATAAGAACTTAAAGGTGCACTATTTACATATTTCTTGCAATATTTCAAAGTGAATTAACTGAGCTCTGACCTAGAGCAAAAGAAAAGCAAACATAATGAGGACATCATCAAAACATCATCAAAAGTGTCTGCATACTATAAGTTAAATTAACGCTAAATCATAAAGGGACTTTTCCCAAATATTCTGAATTTGTGCTTGTCAATCATGAGTTTTTTTTACAATTTCATATGACACTTAATTACTGTATTTGCCACCATGGTAGCTATAGCTTCCTTAATGTTCTTGGTCAATCCCAATTCCTATTTGTGTTCTGTTCAAGAATTATAAATTACAGTATAGAGAAACCTTATCTTCTCTTTTAATGAAAACGTTTTTTTATTGATACAGAGAGATACCAGTGTCTGCTGGTTTGTGACTGGCTCCAATTGTCTTATTAAATTAATTGTTCCTCCATGGCTTATTTTCACTTTGGATGTATTGCAAACAACACTCTCTGAAGAGCTTCCATACTGAAGACAAGGCTGTGTCCAAAATAAATAGAGAAAAACCATTTAGCTGACCAAGTAGCAGTCAAAACACAACTGAAATCCCACACTTCATCATGTCAGCAGCAGCCTTATTAACAAACCAGCAAGTGTCTGAGCTGTGTTTAAAGCTCTGTACGTGAACTGAATTCTGAAGTAACGTTAGTGTAAAAGCCCTGTGCTTTTTGTGTGGTTGTATCTGTGCCACAATGACATGTGCTGAGCAAGTGTAAATGTGACCAGAACACTGATTCTGACACTGAAAACCATCTTATTCCGGTCATCAGAAGATTGATCGGTGCATCTCTAAAGAAATAATGTGTACTTTCCTTCTATAAAAAAAAATGTAACACAAAGAATCTTTAAATTGCAATGAAAAGAAATGAGTCTCAATAAGAAGGGGATTTGCCTTTGTAGGCATGATTGCAACTGGTGCTCAGAATAAGTTACATTCCTACTAACAAAATCAAATACATGGCAAAAAATATTCCGAATTTGACGTGTCCACTAAACCCTGTTAAAGGAGGATGCCACTTTCTTGGAGAAAATGTAATGTAAATCGAATTGTTGTACTTTATAGAGTGATGTTCTTGATTGGTATATCGTTGCAGGCGGCCCTTGAAGCACAAAAGCGTCGATCAGAAATTGAGAAGAACCGTTCCACTCTCAGTGCCAACGGCGACGCCCCTCGGCCAGCGGCTGGCCCTCGCATGACCAAAGGTGGTGGTTGGTTGCCATCTTCGACCACCATGCGCTCTACCAACAGTGAAGACGACCCACTGCTGCAACAGATTAACAACATCAAATCGTTCCTGAAGCAGGCACGGGCGGCCAACCGTACCGACGAGGTTGCCATGCTGGAAGAGAATCTCAAGCAGCTTGAGGAAGAGTATGACGCGCAACAGATTAGCCAAGCTATCGAGTGCTCAAGGAGACAGGCCGAGGAGGAGAACCTGCAGAGAAGCCAGATCCTTCACCTCGAGCAGAAGGAACTGGAGAGCATGATGTCCAGAAGTATCTCCTCAGATTTTGTGGAGCAAAAGAACAAAGACAGACAAGTGGAAAAGGAAGGGGAGAGCACAAGGGATTTTAACGAGAGTACGATCAAAACTCTGTCCATAGATTCGTTCCCGCGTTTACCTGGACATTCGCCACCATCACAGAGAAACGAACGGCCTGAGATTCCCACTGCTGGAGAGCTGCAGACAGAAGCTTCACTAAATCCATTTGATGATGAGGACGAGTCCACTCCAGTTGACGAAGACCTGACAAACCCCTTCATTGAAGAGATCAAGAAAGAGCATCAAGAAAACCCTGCTGAAAGGGCCAAAGACTACAACCCTTTCGAGGACGATGAGGATATGAAGGACAGTGCATCCAGAAACCCATTTGAAGATGATATGGAGGAAAATATAGAAAGTAACCCATTCAAAGCATCATCAAACAAGACACCGGTTTCTTCTACTAATCCATTCGATGAGGCCGACGATGGCCCAGCAAAGGAAGACGTCATTGACGAAGAGCTGCTGCTGCAGCAGATCGACAACATCCGCGCCTACATCTTTGACGCCAAGCTGAGTGGACGCACAGACGAAGTGGAACTGCTGTCCCAAAACTTAAAGGAGCTACAGTGCACCCTACAGGAGCAAAAAAGAAAAGCACACTGAACCACTTTCTTGCCAGACTTTTGATCCATCTCATCACTCCCTTGGGATTAAATGTTCGAGGACTCCACTGTCCTTTACAAGGGCACAAAAGTAATCTGTTTCATCCTTATTACCACATTTCTAAGGTAAATGCAGTGTAGTAAAGCAACATCAGTGCAAGTCGGAGAGCTAACTAATCCTATGACAAGAAGACCATTCTGGAAAGCATCAGTAGTGAAAGTAAGAGGTTACTCCCAGATCGTGCACTTTTATTAGAATCGTATATGTGATTAACGTGCAGGATATCCTAATCTGAACAGTTCTTCAATATTAAGCTTTAAGAAACATTCAAACATATCTTGGCTGCATTCCATTTCATGGTTATATCCCAATCAGGGTTGAGGAGGAGGAAGAGTCAGGACGTGACCGGCAGCACAGGGCACAAGGCAAGAACTAACCCTAGACGGGGTGTCTGTCCATCACAGGATGCACACACTCAAAACCAACCTGACGTCTGAGATAACATCCAGCGTCTTTGGAATACAGGAGTTTCCATAGCAAAGCCATACAGACGGGAGGAGCTCAGACCAGCTAAGTAGATAAGAAAATCCAAATCTAGAAAAGTTCCCAAACTTTTACATAGGGCTTTATGAACTGCAGTAGTTGGATTTATGACCCATGCAGGGTTTATTCATTTCCTGAACCCAGTGTTTTTAGAACAGATTCCAGACCTACTTTGACACTAATCAGTATAAAATGATTACTGAGGCCCAATGAATGGAACTATCCTGTGACCACGCTGTTACTCTGCAATCACAGTATCCCTTGCAATATAATAAAACAAGCTGATAAAACGAATATATTCACAATAACATTCACAAGAGCTTATTCGGATATTATATATACTGCTCACAAAAATAAGGGGATACTTCAAACTTTAAAACAAAATATCCCCTCATTTTTGTGAGCAGTGTAATTACTGATATGTGCATTTTAGCATCTAAATAGTACATGGCCCTTTAATTATGGTAAAATAAAGACTGTGGTGGGTTGAAATGTTCAACGGAAGGAAGAAAAACATTCAAGAGAAATGACAGAAATTGATATACAGTCGATTCCGGTTAATGGGGCCACATCGGGACGCAATCGTTTTTGGTCCTAATAACTGGCTGATCTGATTAAACGAACATGCCTTATGTTACAAGGCGGGACGTGTTATGTAACATATTAAATGTTTATTAAACCTTTATTGTGCGATTTAGACGTATAGCGAACGTACAAACAAGAACTACTGTTGCTTACGAACTTTGTTCATTGAAACGCGCAGTTGTCGTCTTTGCCAAACCGGTAATTTCCACCAACCGACGCTGACTAGTGTTTGATAGTTTCTGCTTGATCTTATCTAGGAAACCAATTTTTTTCAGCTACCGTCAAGTCCCGCCGTGGCATTTTGGCAGGGGAGAAAAAACATGCACACTTCACTGACTAAAGCGTCCTGATGGAATTTCTTGCATGTGTTGCCGGACACTTGTGTTTACGCTTGACTACAATTCGCCGAAAAGCGGAGATGCAGATGCATCCAATAACCACGCTGCTGACTACTGGGTGCTTCATTGTGGGAAAGAAAGTGGTGGGCGTGTTCACCTGCTGCTGGTTTTGCTCTTGTCAACACAACTTTTCGGATTTGCTGACCTTTGATAAAAGCATAAATTCTTCGGAGAGCCCAGGAATCCTCCCATAAATCACTGATCGCTAGGTGACGACTGGCTTATATTTCTTATTCTTATTCTCTCACGTTCTCTGGTCCGATTAAGTGGAATTTTGGTCCAAATAAGCGAATAACATTACACGTATATAATAGAATTTGTTTATGTACTTTAGGATTTGGTCCGAATAAGCGGCTGGTCCCATTAACCGGTGGTCCAATTAACCGGATTCGATTGTATTTACTTACTTCAATTAAACATCCTAGGCCAACCATGGAGGATGGGTCAGTTTTTGAGTCTTGGTCCTCCCAAGATTTCTTCCTTCTACTTTCAGGGATTTTTTTCCTTTCCACTGTCGACCTAGACTTTCTCAACTTGGGTTTGGCCTTTTAAGATCATATAAGATTGTAGAGCTACTTTAAGACAATGCTCCACTGTAAAAAGCGCTATAGAAATAAATTTGACTTGACTTGACTAACGGCAGGGAGACTAAGGTAGAGCTGTACAAACCCCGCCCCTTCTCTGGCTCAGTACACACCCACCAGACGGACAAGTTCAGAGTTTGATCCTTGTGGCATAACGATAACATATAAATATATCTAGCACCTTCTTGTACTTTGTTTAGGCGCTGCTCTCTTAAATCGCACAGTGCCAGAGTGCAGGATTTTTGTCGGTTCTGCAGCCATTCTGTTTAAAGTGGAAAAGTGCGGAACTAGACTCGATAGTTAAAAAGGAGGTAGCGTTACAGTGCCAACACGCCAAGTTGTTGACGTGGAGCAAATACAACTCTGAGTCACCATGCTGCAATACTGAGAATTTACATGACTCGTTTGTGCGATTAGGCGCGATGGACAAAACGTGAGCGATCAAAAGCAGGTTGTGTGGGTTACGTTGAATACAGCAGGTCGTACAGAACAGCTATGGGAGACAGGAATGACTTCGGGCCTGTGATCCGCGGTGGGAGAAGACGGGCTACAATAACGAGCGCCAAAGGTGAACTTGTGAGACGTTTCAATGGTGGGAGTTCAGCAGTTATTACAGGTTCCACCGGGAACAAACCCAAACCCAAGGGACAAGAGACGCATACAAGAGTTACAGCGGGGGAGACGGGCAAAGCAAACCGTCCTGATAATAACACGAGGTGAGAGTCTGCATTTCTTTTGCGTAATCGAACAACTTTTCTTTTCTTTTCTTTTTATTTCCTTTTCCTATTATCTTGTTTAATAAAAAAAAAAATACACATCTTTTAATGTAGCACCATTGTGCATCATTAAGTCACAGTGTACTGTTTACAACCCAAAATTGGGGGAAGTTGAGAATCAGAAAGTAAAATGCAAACTTAAAAAAGCGCGATGCGTATTATATGTTTTACTTTGATTTGAACGCAGACAGATCCCAAGATATTTCATGTTATCTCTGGTCAGCTTTATTTCGTTTGTTTATATTCACAAATTTCAAGAAGAAGAGGGTACAGGTACTGGACTGGCCCCATTAGCGAATGTGTGGAGAGATTTGAAACGTTGCACAGCTTAAGACCTGTCTGCAGGAAGGGACAAATTCACTTCTGAAAATGTTCAGTCTTTGGTTCTTCTGTGCCAAAATGTCTTCTGATAAGTGTTGTGAGAAGGAATGCCAACATTGAAGATGGGTAAATGCTTTACAGTCCTACCTTTTTTGAAATGTGTTGCAGGTCTGAAATGCAGGAATGGATGTTTATTAACAAGTGAAGTGAAGTGAAGTGTAGTTGACCAGAAAATATTCAAATGTATTGGGTTCGTAATTAAATAAATAATTTTTATTTGTATGATGTCCCAACATTTTTCTAATTCGCGTTGTTGCATAGTAGAACATTAGCAGATGTTCCCTATGGACAGCTTTGACTCTATAATTATCCAAATTATTCAAAACATCTAATGAATTAGTGAACTTAAAATAAACCAGTTTTAGTTTGATGTCATCTTTGGTTAAAAGAATAGTAATCTTGGTCTACATATTGTATTACATTTTCTTGTAATTAGAAAAGAACAAAAGTCCAACTTATTTATAACTTAAAAACTTACATACAGTACAATAGCAAGGACTGCTGTTGAGTAATACCTACTGAGTGTTAGGGTTCCTACCTTCCCCCAGTGCGTCCTCACCGGTTGCCATTACAGAGCCATCGGTGGGACGGCTTAATATCCACTACCGTAATTATGTCCAGATCCTCCAGAGCCAGGTCATCATCATTCAGACAGGATTCCATCTCCGTTCGGTTCGTGTGTCTGACCACCGGCGCCCATGCGCCCTTCCGCGTTCCCTAGAGTTAGTGGTAAAGTCCGGGGGCTAATTAGGGCCGATGGACTGGTATGGGCGGGTAACCCCAGAGGTATTTAGTTTGTTAGGGGCACTTTGAGGGTTGTCCCGTTCCGTACCTGTGCGCTCCTCGCACGTTTAGAGCTCGTGCTCTTCGGTCGTCGGTCCCTACCTAGCCTTAATTCAGCCGGGAGGTTGTTCTGAATAGGACACTTCCGGTCTGGCTTCTTTGTTTTAGAGCTCACGCTCGCCCTCTGGCGCTTCGCCGCTCCTCGCGATTTATTCTCGTTCGCGCTCCTCGCGTATTTGAGTTTATTATCGTGTTTTGTGTGTTATTCACACTTGTGCTATAAGCACGCCCTGAGCTTATGTGCTCGCCTTTTTGCACTTTAGCCACTTCCGCAATTTCTTCGCCCCCTCGCATGGTGTGTGCGTTAGAGCTCACACTCGCCCTCTGGTGCTGTGGCGTCCTTTTCCACTCATTACAGCAGCAACCCGGTCAGAAGTACATTGTCCGGCGCTCCTCTTGGACGCAACCTCGGCGCGCCCCTTTATCCTTTTGGTTTCATTATGTTAGGAGTCTCACGCTCCGCCCTTCATCCCTTTTTAGTTGTTCTATATTATTTCCCAATTATTATAATACGACGTGGGATATACTTATCATGCGTACTTGGGTCCTAAATAAAAACACCACCACTGCTCGTAACACTGAGACAACTTTACATTGCTTTTTTTTTCAGGAATTCACCTAGATTAAATAGTTCCCATTTCTTCTGGGGATTTTAATAATAGGTCGTTTGAAGCGTTGTGAATGTCTGTTGTGTAACTTTTTAATCAGAGACATGAAGTACAGTAGTGCTTGGAAAATTGTAAAATCTTTTGAATTGTCTATTTTTTTGCATAAATATGACCTAAAGCCTCGTCAAATATTTACACAGGTCCTAAATATTAATAAATGAACCGAGTTAAATAAACGAGAAACACATATTATACATGGCCATTGTTCAATTATCCAGTATTGCATATCTGAGAGTGGAATGTGGTATGTGAACCTGTGCTTTTCCAACCAAATTATTTTCTCAACAGAAAATCTTCTTCTTTCTTCTTGACATGGTACACTTCCAGTTGTTGTGAAGATCAGACTTTGATAGACCCCTGACTTTAAATACAACAGGGTGCCCACCCACACCTAATTGGCATCCCACTGAATAGATTGGATTGGATTATTTTATTTTTTCTTATTAGTTTATATCAGTGCACATCTAAGCACAATATATTTCTCATTTGTTTAAATGGCATCTAGTTATCTACATTTGAGATTTGGGACGTTTAAGATTTCTTACAGAAATATAGAAAGCTCTAAACCTAAACAGGCTTTACAGTAGGGATGTACCGATGCCAGTATCTGGTATCAGGTCTGATACTGTACTCATATACTTATACTTGTAGAATTATCCCAATGCATGGTACCTGATGCCAATTTACAGCAACGTAACCGAGCAGGTAGGTGAAGAAGCAATGGTTTGGAAATATTTGATCATATGTGAATGCTTAGCACAACTGATTGTTAAAAGATACCACTGTTTTTATAGTCAAAAAGAGAATCTCTTATCAGTACTTTCTATTGGCAAGAACCCAAATGCAAATACAGTACTTGTATTAGGTATGATAAAAATCGGTGCTTCCTTACTTTCAAGTGCCACTGTGAATAAATAGAAGGTGAAATACCCCTGGGAGTTCATTTCAATTTTGTCAGCATATCATGATTGTTACATCGCGGACATTCCTGCAGGCAGCCTACTGACTCCCACTAACATGGTAAATTAAACCTGTAAGCTATGTAAGAAGTAAACTGATTCCTCACTGAAATGTTGCAGTTCGATCCAGCATGTCCTGATCTGATGGGTCTCAAGCTTTTCATTGGACACAGGCAAAAGTTCTGCACGAGATGTCAGTCCATCTCAGGATGCCGTAGCAACATTACTTGACCTTCAGTTTACAAGCCCAGCCCAGGGACTGAACCCAGATCCTCAATAGCTGCTGCTTCTGGCAGATGACACTTACTTTAGAGCCACAGGAGCTGTCACATCTCATTAGGTTTATAGTAGTGTCTATACCTTTAAATGTCAGCAGGCAACTGTCACAGTATAGATGTGTCCATGTGCAGATGTTTCATTTCTGACTCCAACAAGCTCTTAAGCAATGCACTGATTCTTCTGTTATTAATTCACTGTGCAAGTCAGTAAAACCTTCAGTTTTAAGCTGTATTGGTTAACATAGGTGTCTGCCAGTTTAGGCCCGAGATAGCAGAGTGATTAAGGCCTTAATTATATGTATGAATTCCCTGCTCAATTCAGTTGAAAGGTGATCTGTAGAAGGTTCTCTGTAAGTGGAACATGCATTGTGTTGCTTAACTATGCATTCGTAAAATAAAAAGATCATCCATGTGAATAAAGGAAAAATTGTCATAAAGCAAGCCACTTCATGAGCTTATAATCACATTCTTTGCATGAAGCGTGTCAGTTTGGATGTTCGTACTGACCCATATTGAGAGCTTTGGAATCTGTAGTATTGAAAATGGAAAAAAGGGGGACCAGTGAAATTAGTAGTGTTTTGTATGTGTTTGTATGTTTCAAGCAGTGGAAAGAGATGAGTTTGAAAAAACACTGCTTCTGTTTAGATTGCCCTAAAATCTGTGTTGTCGGATCAGATAAAACACACATTTAGTTTTTTATCAGGTTTTTGCTTTTTATCAGCTGGTCTTGCATAGACTCTTCAGATACACTAGGGTTGTTACAATACTGGAATTATGACTTTAATACAGATATCATATACTGATACCAGATACCGTAGTCATTTTCCATGTGGTCAGTGTAAAATGTTTATTGCATTAAACATTTAAATACAAGTTTGGCAAAAAGGAATTTTTATCTATATAATTCATATAATAAACATTAATAAATATTCAAAACAGGGCCTCATTCTTGTTCTGAAATTACACGCTTGGGAGTTTCTTTGCAAGTTTAAGCTTCTTAGCAAGAAAAAGCAGTTTGTCTTCTGTCAGTTTCAGTCTCTTTAGGCTTATCAGGAGTCTTTACCATATTTTGTGTTTCTGTCAAGCACAGATGTTATGGTGTCCTGTCTGGATAAAGTGGTGGAAGTTGAGTTAAATAAAGAGGGGAAAAAAGTTTAGAATTTAAGTTAAGCTGTACAGCCATTTTAAACGTCTAAACAGTATTTGACTATTTAAAACGAACCAACATTAACTTTAACTATAAAGCAGGCTATGTGCTAAAAAGCCTATTAGCCACAAAAAACGAAGATGAAGAATTAGCTTAACTACGATAGAAAAATTCTTGACATAACTTCACTTACCTCTATGGGTGGGTATGCTAAAATACACATTATAGTTTAATAAAACAATATTCTACATAGTTTTGCGGGAAATGTAAAAACACCTAAAATAGAAGTTATGATGTACAATAGTCATCATCTTAATACATCACATTAATTATATATATCGGACAAATGGGAGTCTAAACACTGTACTGTGACATCTACAGGACAGAAGATTGTAGTTTATACCAAATTGTAAAGGTTTCTTTATCCATCCATTGTCTTCCACTTAATCCACATGATGTCACGGGCCAGAAGGTTCCCACCCGGCAACCTGGGTGCAAGGGCATTAACAACCCCAAATGGGACACCAAACCATCGTAGGCCACATACACACACAGTCACACACACTAAGGGTCACTTTAGAGACACCAATTAACCTAACACGCTTATCTTTGGACTGTGGGATAAAACCGGAGTAAAACCGCACAGACACGTGGAGGACCCAGGCCATTCCACCCTGGGATTGAACCCAGGACCTTCCTGTTGTGAGGCAGTGGTGCTACCCAACCCCCCGTGCCGCCTTGTTTCTTCTTCCTTCAAAAAATGTCTTGAAGAACTGAAAGTCAATGTAGTATATCATGAAAATAAATATTTTGATATATAGATGTATCTATTTTTTGTTGCACAACCACACTAACCACTTAAAGTTCCTTAGCATAGCCTTTATCTTTACTAACCTGATGTCTTGTCAGCTCTTTGTAAAGGTGTGCTTGACGATCAAATAATTAGATGATGGTGCTGCCTGGAGGGATTTATAACAACTTTGTTGCATACTGGTTTTGTCACTTATCTGATTTCTGGCATGGAGGCAAAATATGGCCCAGACTTCACTCCTTAAACCACCTTTTTTCCACATTTTGCATATATGAGTACATCTTTAGTTTTGGTGTAGCTATGCCAAATATGATTTGCCTTTCCAGAAAATGAATTCCGTTGCTCCGGCATCTAGTGTTACAGAATCGAATAATTTGCCATGTTCGAATATTAAAAAGCATTTAACTTTAGATTCTTTGTGCAACCCTAAGATACACCACGGTCCAGTGGAGTGTAATAGATCTATTGTGTAATTAATAGAATTATTATCAGCTCTAACTTTCTACTTGTCACGACTAGCCTTTGTTGCCAAATGCGCTGGTAAATTATAAACAAAACAAATTAGTAAATAAATATCAGCTTCGCACGAATTGTTTTCCACTGCCTCACACACAGGTAATTGGTTACTAACTTTGACTTTATACAGTGAGTGTATGAGCTTGGGACTTTACTGAAATTGTCATACAGAAGGTGCTTACTAATTATTTATGCCTTAAAACTGTGTATCATAACAACCTTTAGCCGTTATTTATTGATGTGATACAAATACAGCTGAAACCTGTTATGAGATGTGGTGGTTGGTGGTAGGACCCAAGGAAGCGGGAGTGATGGAATCCCACGACGTATAATAATAATGGGGAAATTCTATAGAAAAGCTAAAAGGGGATTAAGAGTGGAGCGAAAGGCTCCTAAACATAAAAAAAACAAAAGTATGAAATGGCGCACTGCTTGTGTTGCGTCCCGACTGGGACCAACCCACAAACTGATCGCGAAAGGGCGCCGAAGCGCCGATGGGGCAAACGTGCAGTGACCAAACGCGCAGCCAGGTGGCCACTCTAGCCGGGTCGTGTCTCAGATCGAGAGGGGAATAAGACCTGGCACTGAACAGCGCTAAACCCACACCTAAATAACAGGAGAAGCAGCTAGTAAGTCAGGTCGTAAATTGGACACTTGATATACTGGATATAAACCGCCTCACCAATAGCTCTGTAATGGTGACTAGCAAGGACGGCCAAACACTCCGTGGAGAAGGTAGGAACCCTAACAAAACCTTACCGTCTGGGAAACTACACTGGGTGGTAGTGAACAAATGTGAATCAGACATGAGCAGTGACAGGGTTGTGTGCTTCCGTCCGTTACTTTTTAAATAACTGCCATGTCCTTTGATTAACTGCTATTGTTCATTGCTTAATTGTGTCGCTTCCGTTCTTTTCACAGTTGCCACAAGTTGCAAGAGTCGATGCTGAGCTCAGCAAGCACCTTTAAAAATTACAGAGGAATTCTGAATTGGTGTGTTGTCATGCTGGTGAGTCCTCAAATGCTACGTGTTTAAACTTGCATACGCATCAGAGATTGCGAAATAAGAGTTACAACAGTATAAATCCAAGTGTGAAAAGATGTATCAACTTCCTCGTTCTTGTTCCGGCTGACATGCGTACAGTTATAAGTGTTACTTAATTCTTAGACATGAGTCACTTATTAGATTGAGGCTAATCATGCTGGAACCCAGCCCTGGCACTTGTGCCTCCCAGTTTGCCAAAGGCTGGTTGTCACATATATTACTCATCTGTCTCAGTTTGTGCTTTTTTTTTATCGTTGAGGACTACCCAGTCCAGGAAATCTCACACACTGCCTAGTTTGGGAGTTATGATCAGATCATGCTGGTGAATTGGGGGTTTAAGAGTAGCTGAATTCCTACAGTTCTGGAAATGTGGCTATATCGTGTTTTTCAAAACCTAAATTAAAAACCGGATTCCAAAAATGTTGGGACACTAAACAAATTGTGAATAAAAACTGAATGCAATGATGTGGGGGTGCCAACATCTAATATTTTATTCAGAATAGAACATAAATCACTCATTTTAAGGGAAAAATATGTGGTCTGGCATTATCTTGTTGAAAAATGCAGGGTCACTGTCTTACCGAAGCCCTTCATGGCTTTGCGGAGAACCTCCACATCTCGAAGAGGGTCAGCGCCTGGGTAGTCCTTTATGGTGCCACGAAAACCCATCTGCAAACATAAGCACTAGTAATTAGACCTTACAAGGTAAAAGCGGTCAGGTCTTTGTAGTCTTTGTAATTATAAGTAATTATATGTTCTTATCTGTAATTATATGCTTAACATACACAGATCCGCCACTTTATTAGAGACTTTTTTGCCCATTGGAGTTTTGCTTTTCTGTGTCCCTTAGACATAAGACCCATTTAAACCGATCGTCTGTTGTTATAGTCCATAAGTGCTAAGGAATGACGAGTTGTGCTTTCAGCCACGTTAGTTGGAGCACCATTCTTGGTATACTCTCGACACAACTACACCAGAAAACCCCAAAATGTTGGCAGTTTTAGAATCCTGGCGCTGGCAAGTGAGCTTGATGACCAATGACAAATGACCAATGACCTTTTGGACCAACAAATGACAAATATCCTGCATTTTATATCCCGGATATACTGCACATAGCGTGGGGAAAATGTGTATTTGATACACAGCTGGTTTTGCAAGTACTCCGACCTACAAAGAATGAAGAGTAATTTTTATCATAGGTAGAGACAACCCTGAAAATCACTTTTCCTGTAGTTCTTGACCAAGTTCAACATGAATTATGGCCCACTTCTACATACAGATCTTCTCCAGATCTTTCAGGTTTAGAGGCTGTTGCTGGCCAACATTGAGTTTCAGCTCCCTCCAAAGATTTTCTATTGGGTTCAGTCTAAGCTAAGCTACTACATGACCTTGGAATGCTTCTTATGGAGCCACTCTTTAGTTACTCTCACGATACATGACCCCATCCATCCTTCCTAGTATACAGTGCAGTTGGCCTGTCCCCTTTGCAGAAAAGCACCTCTAAAGTACAACATTTCCGCCTCCATGCTGTATGGTTGGGACGGTGATCTTGGGGTTGTATTCATCCTTCTTCTTTCTTCAAACATGGCGAGTGGAGTTCATACCATAAAGCTCTATTGTGGTCTCATCTGACCACATGAGCTTCTCCCATGCCTGGATCATCCAGATGGTCATTGACAAACTTTAAACAGTTCTGGACATTAGCTGGCGTGAGCAGAGGTATCATACGTGCCCTGCATGATTTTCATCGATGATAGTGTAGAGAGTTACTAACTATCTTTGAGACTGTGGTCCCAGCTCTCTTCAGCTCATTGAACAGGTTCTCCCGTTTAGTTCTGGAATGATTCCTAACCTTTCAGAATCATCTTTACTCCATAAAATGAGATCTTGCCCCAGACAGAGAAAGATTAACTGTCATCTTGTGTTTCTTCTAACAATTGCACCAACAGTTGTTGCCTTCACACTAAGCTCTTGCCTGTTGTCCTATAGTTCATCCCAGCCTTGTGCAGGTCTACATTTTAGTCCCTGGTGTCCTTAGACAGCTCTTTGATCTTGGACATGGTGGAGAGGTTGGAGTGTGATTTATTGTGGAGTGTGATTTATTGTCTTTTATACAGGTAACAAGTTCAAACAGGTGTAATTAATACAGGTATTGAGTGCAGAATAAGAGGGCTTCTTAAAGAAAACTAACAGGTCTGTGAAAGGCAGAATTCTTATATGCCATCAAATGCTAATTAATTATTTACAAATCATACAATGTAACGTTCTGAATTTCTTTTTAGATTTTATTTTCTTTTTTGGAATTTCTGTCTCTTACAGTTAAACTGTGCCTCAATAAGAAATTACAGACCTCTCCATGCTTTGTAGGTGGGGAAAACCTGCAAAATCAGTGTCTTTTAACTTTTTAATTCAATTCAATTCAATTTGATATGTATAGCGCTTTTTACAATAGGCATTGTCACAAAGCAGCTTAACATTGATATATAAACAAGTGTCACAAATTGAATTCCCTAATAAGCAAGCCAATGGCGATGTTATTATGTTATTTAATTTAATTGTTATTATTTACTTAATTTTACTATTAATACAAACTAAACTATTTCAATTAACATCTAAGCCACCCAAGGAGGATGGGTCCCTTTTTGAGTCTTGGTCCTCCCAAGGTTTCTTCCTACTACATTTAAGGAGTTTTACCTTTCCATTGTCGTCTGCTCAATTTGGGATTGGCCCTTTATTTTAGATAATACAATATTGTGAAGCTGCTTTGAGACAATGCACCATTGTGACTTTCAATCAAATACTTATTTACCCCACTGTATGTAGCTACACATAACTGTGATAATCGAGAGTATAAAGGATTTCACTGAATCACCAAATGACTTTGCCTCACTGGAACTTGTTTACATCAGTTTTTCACACTGAAACTGATCCACAGAACACTTGCTTAACTAATACTTGCTTAACTGGTGCACTCCTGGCTCACCTGTCAAAAAGTAGCATACATGGATAGTCCAATAATGACAAAGCAGGTGGCCCTAACAAAGTGACCATTTACCGGTAGTGTACGATAGTGCTGGGCATAAAAATTATTTCATACTGCAGGTGGCACTCGTGTCAAAGATGTGTCTTTTTCAAACATGAGATCCAAAAGTATACTGAATATTTCTTTATTCTGCTACTAATATTCAATATGTATTCGATATACAGCAATAATATTTCAATATCATAGTATCACAGTGTATTTATTTCCATAAAGGCTTTAAAATCCACCCACATGTGCTATTAAGAGCCTTTTGAAAAAAACTGGCACACCTATGTCTGTGTGAAAATCTAGGCCCTGCAAATGTAACCTGACACACCTGCTGCATGCTAACTGAAAAACAGGATCACAGTGTGTGACAATAGGGCTGCAATGGAACAATAATCTTAACTAAAGGGTGACTGTCCAAACCAGCAAGCTGCATGTCACAGCGAAGTAACACGTGCAAGGAAAAAGCTGTACTATGCATGTCTGTATTATAAAAAAAATAAAAGATAAGGTTTAATCACGTGCAATTGAGCGCACAGGTACACACTACTTAACATCCACATTGTGTTCTGTGGAACAGGACATTGGCCTATATCAGTGATAAGAAGACACATTACATTATTACCATAGTCACATAGTAGTTTAGCACACCGTGTTTTATTTTCAACAATATTATTATTTAAAGGACAACATGACAAACGTTTAGGACAGTACTGTACAATAGAGTAAATCTTATTTTTGTATATTTATAAAAGATAAAAAGAAAACGAGAGTGAAACACTAGCATGTTGTTAAAGTGAACGGACATTGATCAGCTGGACATTAAAGGGCAGTTAAAGTTATTTAATTTACGTTTCAGTGAGAAAAATGTTATGCACCCTAACCCTAGATTTAATTTAGATTTTAACTTGACATAAGGTGGCGCTTACGTGTTACATTGCCCATTTTGACAACTGAATGAGCATGGTTAATAAATTATACACAGGCATCTTACTCACAAAATGAACAAGAAATTTTTCAAATGGAATTAAAGATGAATAGTTTATACAGTAAAACAGCCAGTTCAAGTAGCACAGTGCTTATTAAACAGGATTAGATTTCAGAATAAGCAGTAGAGTAATAATGCAATGACAATTATTCTTCCCCCAAAAATTGCCATGTTTTGCTGATTTGCTATAATTACTCAAAAGTGTGCGTAGTCAATATACAAGTATTCCTGATTTAAAGTCCACGATACAGTCTGTGAAATTTTGCACAATGTTACTTGAACAAATATTATACAAGTCCTCAGAAAATATGTTTCCATATGGGAAACTGATATTGACTAAACTTCCAAAATATTACACACTTAAAGTTATCATATCTCCCCATACTCAGACACACTTTACTAGATATACAGGGTCATGTAATTTACCTAAAAAGTCATAAAGATAAATCTCATTTTGTAATATAATGTAACTTATTGAATATTGTGTTGAAAGCAAAAAGAAAAGAAAAAAAAAAGATTTTTCTGACTACATTTCCCAGCGCTCATCTCTGTCACCACATGACTCCCAATGTCACACACTGCTGAATTCCTCACTTAAGTGTGTATCGCTTGCCTGGAAACATTCGATTTTTTAAATTCAGAGTACATTTCTGCTGAATACATATTTATTATTATCTGATAAAACAAAATATTACAACTCAGGAAAATCGTAAAACACATACCTTAGTATGTTTGTTTATTATTGCATATTTTTCTAATCATAATAGATTATGGTCCCTGACGTTATTGTCATTGTCGCTACAGAATATGATTTCTGTACAAAGTTCTTTCCAGTGAACTTTGTTTATGTAATTTAATAATACATTTAGCATCATTACCAGTTACACCATTATAGCATATTATTATATGTACAAAGTGCATATTGTACTACTGGTTGTACTAGCTCACAAGCTTTAGTAAACCCATTACCTAGAATCTTTTTTCCTAAAAAAAGTCAAAATTGTCATAACCACACCACGCCACTATCAACACACAACTTGCTGTTTTGCCATGCCAGTTGACAAATAAATATTAACAGTTATATTTTATGTAAGTTCAGTTATAGCCATAAATACATAATTGAAGAATGTAAATCTTGACATAATTTGTAAAAAAAAATCATAATTTTTTTTTTTATTATTATTTATTTATTTTTATTACAAAATTGTAAAAAGAGCCCCAGATGTTGGGTACATTTCAGGAAACATCTAAAACTTTTCAAAAATCATTTTTATATTCGAAATCAAAAGTGTATATTAACTTGTTTACAGTTTACAACTTCATATACTACAGGTTCTACCCCCTTTGGGACAACAAAACACTAAGTGGAACAAACTAGAACTTTTACTTCTGTTTGTTAAAAGCAATACAAAGAAACAGTTTTATGCTTTTGAGGGTTTTGTTGCATTTTTCAAAACTGTACAAAACTGCAATGTACAAATCGTGGTGTCGACCAAATCCTTGCTGATAAAGAACACTAATGGAATGGGTTTGTGACTTGGACACAGTGGACAAAATGTAAATCTTATCAAGTCCATCTACTATATAGGGCAGCAAAATATATTTGCACAGAGGACTGATGAAGATGTTTATATAGTTAATATATAGATATGACAGAGCTATACTGCTATCACTTATCAATGGCATAAATAGTCATTATCTCACACATCTTTACCAGCTGCAGATCACAGGTCAGGAGTTGCTTCTTACCTGAGCAGCTGGTACCGGTGTTACAGGTGCTCCAGGTGCTCCTGGTTGAGCTGGAGCTCCAGGTGCTCCAAAACCAGGCATGCCAGGATAGGAGGGGGTTTGGGCAGGAGCACCAGGGTAACCTGGCATGGGTTGTGCCGGACCTCCTGGATACCCTTGGGGCATCCCTCCTCCAGGCTGCACACATACAGTTGTGTTCAAAATTTTACTTAAAAACTGTGAGTAAATCTCAAATTGTTAAAATAGTTTTTATTTATAAGTATTGAAAATAACTGCATAGTATGTCCAAAACATGAAGAAAAAAAAAGTTACTTACTTACTTAAAAACTTAATTACTAACCTTTAATTACTAAATTGAAGATTAATATTTGACTGTTCACAAAAATAGCAGCACCTGCACTTTTCTTTACAAACTCAAATATTTAGTGTATAATCTTCAGAATTGAGGAATTGAGTGACTGGAAAAGCATAGTGTGACCTGAAACATTCATGTGACACAGTGGGACAGGGAATAATGGGTCAATAATGTCATAAATTTTTCAAAAACAAAATCACTAAAGCTCACGCTGGTCAAAATGGTGAACAAAGAGTTACCTGTCAAGGAAAGGAACCGAAAACTGAGCTTTACCAGACACGAGTTATTGTCAATAGAGAATGAAGAGCTAACAGATTTGTGCACCTGAACGACTGGACGTCTATAATAGACTCTTACAAATAAAGATAATAAATGGATCTTTGCTCGCTGCTTTGGGTGGTAAGTGCAAAGGTGCACAGCATGTTATGCTGACGCTTGAAATACAAGGTAATATTAGATGTATAACGGTAAATTATTTCATTAAATGCTTTTTAAAGGTGTATTTACTTTTCCCAGGAAAAAAAAACAAAAACATATCCACTAGTTAAATTCAAGGTTCAATTTATTTCAGCGAGTGTAATGGTACAATTCAAACGTGAACTAAGCTATCATTAAATGATTCAAAAGATTATAGTATAGTATAGTATAGTATACAGCATAAGCAGCATAATTTTTTCCATTCTTTTTGGATTGCAATTTTGGTCGAAAATAATCTCCACACAGCATACAGTTACAGAAGAAGCTTCTGAAGGATCTTCCTACAATCGATTCCGGTTAATTGTACCAGCCGCTTATTAGGACCAAATCCTAAAGTACTGAAACAAATCCTATTATATATGTGTAATGTTATTCGCTTATTTGGACCAAAATTCCG